>JAUCBJ010008083.1:0-58587 GCA_032718475.1 Nemertoderma westbladi
GTAGTAGTAGTACCATATGATGCTTATAGTACTAATGAGGCACAGATAGACACATTGGTATACAAAGCGTGACCCTGCAGAATCAACAGATTCAACACCTTCTATACTCTGGATAATGTTAGCGAAGTTAACATTGCACGCTAATCTATGTTTGTGTATATGCAGATGTGTTATGTGTATGTATGTATGCTAACAAATGAACATAAGAGATCAGAGTTTAGTGTTATAGCCAATCAATGACATAAAAGCTAAAATAATATACATAAATACATACTGGCCATTAGCATTCCATCTCTTTCGTCCTCATATCTCATTTTCTTTGGAGTTTTTACATCTTCAGAAGGTTCGTTGCAATATGTATTCGCAAGGTGTTCTTCTGTAAAGTTGTCACCGGATTTGAAATTCCGTTTCCTAAAATTGTTTTCTACAAAAAAACGTAATCATAAGATATTAAATAAATGCCATAATACCACATTTCCACATAATTTTAAGTCTTTGTACCGAGATTTGGGAATCATAACCTACGCAATAAATGGTAATACAAGAATAAAAATGCTACGAAAAATAAAAATAGAATGTAAATAATTATGTAAAAATAAAATTAATGGTAATGCTTCCAGACATATTATGCCTACTCGCAATAACGTTTTACTCTCCTGTGTGAAAAGTAGCGCTTATCGGCATTAATGGTCCGACAGTGTATTTATCTCCTAGACGAGCCCAGCTAGGGATTTTATAAATATTTCAACTCTGAATGAATGGAATTTCTACAATATTCTTTAACTATACAATTATAATTAATAGAACGTACAAAAAATCCGGATGAGTTGTCATAATAGTATTAAAATGATGTACATTTATTTGAAAAGGGCCCCGGCACACACATAAATACTCTCGGGGCGTAACCCTGAGAAACAGTTACGTACGATACAGTCATGTAATGGTAATCACATCATTTATTATTATAAAAATGATAAGTGGCATTTAACCTTCTACAACTATGTCGTCGTTGGAGTCGGATTTAGATGGTGGATATGATGGCGGCGACTGCTGCAGAGTCGATGGGGCCAGGATGTTGTCTGCGTAGTTCGGTAGGAGAGAATGGGCAAACATTGGGGGCAATCGCGGTAGTAAGTGGTGAAACGGAGGTAGGAAAGAAGACCTAAATAGTACGAATAATAGTAAATAAGACGGTAATATAGTCCGGCACATGTTTTTTCACTGAACTATGCGCGATATTATATTAATTGTTTTGGTGATTTTGTTAGGAAATTTTATTGTGATCAAAAATCTGACTGATGCCCAGCTTGCCTCATTGGGGATTTTGTGTAAATTGTAATTAAAAAATTGTCCCAAATAACGGTTAAAACAATTCATTTGATTGCCTCCGTATATTTTTTAGTAATAAATTTACTGTTGAAAATTAACATAAACTTAACTAATCATTATCTCATAGCGCACTTCATATATTTTTGCTGGAGACTTGGCCTATTAATATTGTTAATTACTGAATGGGACGATGGATGAATAAACAGCAACAAACCATCAGCCGCAAGCAAAAAATCGAGCAATACCAGCAAAGAGCGTTTCGGCCGGCATCGCGCCTCGACAGTCTTGTATTTTGCAATAAAAGGCAGTGCGACTGACGAGGCCTGATGCCGGTCGAACCGCCGCTCTGTGCTGGTATTGCTCGATTTTTTGCTTGCGGCTGATGGTTTCTTGCTGTTTATTCATCCGTCGTCCCATTCAGTAATTAACAACTATGCTGTAGAATGGATGTCAAACATAACAACGATTTATAAGCAATATTATATTTAAAATAACACGCAAACTTAATAACAAATAACTACTGATATTTATATTTTCACTTTAAGGTGTACGCCAATAAAATAAGATATTTTACACTTACAGAAGATGGGGTGGCATAGAGGACGTCTGAATGTTATAATTTCGTGATGATGGTAAATGCTGTTCCATGTGGTTACGTTGGTAATTATCAAAATTTTGAGGAACCAAAGGGTTGCTAGGCGAGGATGGGTAAGATATAGACTCCGATTTATACAAACTGTAAATGAGAACAGTTAAGAAAGTGAATGTTACAAAGGGCTCACTCCGGCAGGGTTAAACTGAGATAGACTTGTTGTTAATGATATTTGTTATTAATGTTAATGACCCGTTTTCTTAGGAATAATGGATAGATTTATTGATCTTTTTCTGAATAAAGCTAAAGGGTAACTCTTTCTAGATATAAAATGAGAAAAGAGTCTGAAATATATGAAATGGAGACATGGGAAATATCACTTCCCACAGGAGGAGCTCTTTAAAATTAGAAGTATTGTTACTCGGTGTTTTAGGTTTAGCCGGTACAGTATCTAGGACGTTACATTTTATGGAATACTATTTAAACCATTCTAGAACCGAGTTATCCAATGTTTAAACTTTGGTAAAGTATCTGTTGTTCTGGTCGGGTCCATACCTGGTCGACACGGAAGGGAAATATATTTCATCACTGATTTCAGACTATACATTAAAATTCCCACTGGTCTTAATTAATAGGCTACATAAACCTGGTCAGAATTAGTGAATTGTTTGTGTCATAGTATAAACAATAATTCCTCTCGGTCTGGCCGAACGACATACCTGCTGTAAAGGAGTGGTTTCCATTGGTAACCTGGTAGCGACGGAACCTTTATAAGACTTTCTACGTCAAAACATTTCTTTGAAGTTAAATCAACAGGTAACATTATTTGCGCAGCGAATAATTACTGAATTTTATACAACAACAGTAAACAACTACGTTTATGGGTAATGCGTTCAGATAAATATAAGATGGCAAGTGAATAAAGCATATACCTACCGCTACCATTAACCAACCATCTGAATCAGTTTCTAAATAGCAGATAAACTAAAACACTGATTAATGCCGTCCAGCAGCTATAATAAGTTAATAGTTAAAACATCCTTTAATAATAAAATGGGTGTATGGTTGCAGGCTGCCATTTGTCAAAAACCGAACTACCAATGGGATGCAAGTGCAACTGTGATGTGCACAATTATGATAAAACCTACCAACCAACCAACCAATGGGACCCTTTCCTTTAGCCACTCCTAGAATGTCCTCAACTTTTCTGTCTTAAAATCTACTTCCTATATTATATTATATCTATAATATATAAAGGAGGCGCCAAGGCCATGGTTGGTATCGATGATGCTACGGCGGCCAGTAAGACCTGAGAATTTATATTTATTACATGAGAAGAATTCGCTATATTATATAAAACGAGAGGTGGTAACGGGAAATACTTTCTTCACGGAATACATCATTTTATAATTCTTATAATTTATTTTGTTTTTTTACAAAACTCCTTATATAATTTCACAGTTGTTCTTCATGTTGTTTCCTCCCTTCCCAACAATAGCGACCCAAACTCATTCGGCCTTTATACAATGAGATTGCATATATTGGGAAGAGATTGAATGCCGCTAACCGGTAACGCTAACTGTTAACCGGATCATCAATCACTATAATCTAAAGAGGCGCGTATTTACAGTGCATGGTACATATTATCGGCCATTCTTTTCCCCAGAAAAAAACTGTACGCATTGCATATCAGCATGTCTATGGGTTATTTTTCTCCCATCGCACCAATATAATAATATAAAAAGATAAAGATAGAAGTATAGAAATTCGCAAAGTACCGGTTTCTAGTTGGCTTAATAGTCCATGGGCCAGCCAGCATAGGGGATACTTTTTGGTAACCACCCGGAACTTATATTTTTGGGAAGATCTAGCTTCTGGCCATTCATTTTGATATGATAACAAATCTGAATCGGTAGCTGACTTGGTGATATCACCGGTTGTCATGGAAATGGTAAAACAACAAACATGCTGTAGTATTCTAATAACTCAATATAAATTCATCGCATCTTTTAAAAAAGATAGCTACTGGTCTAACAATTCTAAATGTGACATAATATTCTGGAATATAATTATTGTTACTATGGGAACGCTGATAAATGAAAACTGACCTGTTTTAGAAAAATAGCTACCATTCTAGAACAATACCATTATTTTAAAAACAAATTACCACATTTTATTGAATATTAGTTTTGGAAAATTTTGGTATACTGAGAGCTAAACCTGTTTTGTTATAACGGTGATATATGGTTCCAAAGATATACCCATGTTTGAAATATTTTTATTTTTCATTCAATTTAATCTCATTCCACTCTGTTTCAAAATAATGACTTTATAACAAATATTTATGTCAATAAAAAACAATCAGATGTGACTACAAATCACTTTAAAATGACAAGTGATATCTAAATGGCACTCCTTCACAGGTTACCATGACTACCACTACAGATGCAATTGAAGATGACTCAGATATGAGATATATGAGATATGATGACTTGACACCTACCACAAAAGAGAGGTTAGTTCTTTCAGTATATTCACTTCAATTTATATATTTATCATACAGTAATTGTTCCTAGATGATTTCTGCAAAAGATGATTCCTTCGATAATGACATTTTTGAATACTAAATCCTCAAAATACAAACTAAATCCCCCTAAATACTTAATCCTACTTGGGCCGGGGGGGCGTATTCCCAAACCTTACACTAGTCATGCACGAAAAAATCATGTAAGGAATGGAGTTAGGGGTCGAACTAGTGTAAGGTTTTTATACTCAGTTTGCAGGTACAGTAGAAAGTGTTCCAAACGCTGTAAGGAATGGAAAAATTGGGTGAAATCATGTAAGGGTTATTACACCAACAGTATTAGATGAGTAGACTTAACATTTGATATTATTCTAGGCAGTAGAACATTGGGTTTTGGTTTATACAAGGCTGCATGAGCTGCCCCCACACATAAGGACCACACTGCGCACAATATTGTGCTTTGGCAGCCCCATAGAGAAAATAAGCATGATGGACAGCCCATGACTTTCTTAAGATGCAGCTATTCTCGCGGAAGTCATGGGGGATAGGGAATTGTGGCGGTGCAACTTTGTTGATAAGCCGGCATAGAATTCTTAATGTACGCGGCATTTGGCTTGCCAATTGTGGATTGCATGGTTGTGGCAAATACTTTTGCCAAACTGGCATAGCATCTCAATGTGCAGTTTCAATGCAGCAGGCCTATTATAGTACTGTACAGTATAGAAGTTGCTTATGAATAGTCCGTCTGCTATTCGTGTGCATCGAACTGCACTAGCGCGCCATCTAGAGGTTTTAAGAGTTTATTTTATTTGGAGCGTTTGGAGCACTTTATAAAACCCTTACACTAGTTCGACCCCTTCTTTCCATTCCTTCCATGATTTCAACGTCCTATCAAATAATAACTCATTAACCAATCCCAGGTGTTAATGCAAGAGGTTTTCCTAGTAGTGTAAGGATTGGGAATACGCGCCCGGTATAACTTTGTAATTAATCTGTATCTTTGAGTAAGGTTTGTTTGGAAAATCGAGATTTCATGACTTTTCCTAAAATTTAATGGGTTATCCAACTGAGCAAACGCCATTTATATGGTCATGTTAGTTTTCGTGCTGTGCTCCCTTTATGGCATCCATCTCCAGCACTTTCGTACTAAGATTTTCAATAGTTTTCACAATTCACTAAACTTAATTAATTTGCGATATATAGCGGTTTTTTTGGATGCTGAAAGCGATTATAGAAATTTTTTGGTAATTTTTAAAGTGTCACCTGGGGTACGAATAAAACAAGTAGTGCAAATATGTTAGTCAAAAATCACGTCAAGAGCTTCAGTTCATCCAAATTTCGCCTCCTTCATGTTGGTACATGACTTGAATTTTGCACAACTCAATGCAATGATGTTGATGTTTGTTTTGTAGGCAGATACAGAGTGAGTACAAAACAAAGACTTGACACCCAATTATAAAGACCTCCATAATCATCTAAGATGTGTTAACTTTCGTTTATTGTTTTGGTTCCCCCAACACGCCTCAGTGACGTGCTCCTTTACTAACCTGCTCCTTTAAATAGCAATGGGACTTATCTCTCTTATGGACCTAACGCGACTTCACCTCTTTGTTTTGTAGGGTACAGAACAGGCAGTAAAGTCTTGGGTCTTTGTTTTGTACTCAACCGGCAGATACATGTTGGTGGTTTACAATTGCAATACAGCGATAGAGAGAGAGAGGATATATTATGGAGCTGGTAGAACATACATCCAATTAGGTATTACCATATCCTCCTCATCTAACAGCCATCCCAGACCTATGGGAGAAGATACATTGATGATGGGTACTAAGCTTATATACGATTGGTTAGTAGGCTCGGGATAGGTGTCTCTCTTTAAACAATATTTACAAGGTGGCAGCAAGGTTGACTCGATTTCTCCATGTTTTGAACAGAAAAGACGATACCGAAGCTCGTTCACGTCATTAACTTCTGACATTCATGTAAAGCAATAAGTATTATGCATAAGTCAGGTCCAAGATTAGCTGATATAGTGTTTATGTTACAATGCGTTATTCTACTTAGAGATCCACACTTTTGATAAACCTGGCATTTCAGGACATCGTTTTCATCCCTTGTAATGTATTTGAGTTGGTTGAAGGTCATGATGGCATTGATTTGTGTCCATTTATTGCCGACACCCTCATTATCATCTCGAATATGAATGTCACATACTTGATCTAGTCTTTGACGTTTGCTATTGGATACACCCCCCCCCCCCCCCCCCCCCACCATCCCTTTCAGTGAAACCTGCCTCTGCACTGATGTCTATATTATTCTTACGTGCTTCAGTATCGTCTTTTAATCTCAAAAAGTGGAGAAATCGAGTCAACCTTTGCTGCCACCTTGTAAGTATTGTTTATACACCTATATATCCAAAGCCAACTACCAAGCGTATATTTGGAAAAAAGTTTAGTATCCATCATCAATGTACCTTCTCCCATTATACTGTAGGTCTGTCTGTTAGATGAGGAGGATATGATAATACCTGATTGGATGCATGTTCTTCCAGCTCCATCATCAATCCTCTCTCTCTCTCTCTGCTGTATTGAAATTGTACTACGTCATGTAAACCACTAACGTGTCTGCCTGCAAAATAAACTTCATTGCATTGAGTTGTACAAATTCAAGTAATGCACCAAATGGAAGGAGGCGGGATTGGAATGAACTGATGCACTTGACACCTCAGATGATGAAGATGATTTCTAATACAGCAATAATTGTATCACATACATTACCTACTGGACTAAGAATACTCTATTTGCTTGGATGACATCATCGCATACCAATTAAGAATACCTGTACGTACATACATAATTATGTATTTATTATTAAATAAAGAGGATTTAGTATTCAAAATTGTCATTATCGAAGGAATCATCTTTGCAGAAATCATCTAGGAACAATTATGATAAATATATAAATTGAAATGAATATACTAAAAGAACTAACCTCTCTTTTGTGGTAGGTGTCAAGTCATTTGTTTGTGTCATATCGGAGTCATCTTCAATTGCATCTGTAGTGGTAGTCATGGTAACCTGTGAAGGAGTGTTGTTTGAAATGCCATTTAGATGTCACTTGTCATTTTAAAGTGATTTGTAGTCACATCTTGATTGTTTTTTATTGACATAAATATTGTTATAAAGTCATTATTTTGAAACAGAGTGGAATGAGATTAAATTGATGAAAAATAAAAATATTTCAAACATGGGTATATCTTTGGAACCATATATCACCGTTATCACAAAACAGGTTTAGCTCTCAGTATACCAAAATTTTCCAAAACTAATATTCAATAAAATGTGGCAATATGCTTTTAAAATAATGGTATTGTTCTAGAATGGTAGCTATTTTTATAATACACGTCAGTTTTCATTCAGCAGCGTTCCCATGGTAATAATAATTATATTCCAGAATTTCATGTCACATTTAGAATTGTTAGACCAGTAGCTATCTTTTTCAAAAGATGCTATAAATTTATATTGAGTTATTAGAATACTACAGCATGTTTGTTGTTTTACCATTTCCATGACCACCGGTGATAACACCAAGTCAGCTACCGATTCAGATTTGTTATCATATCAAAATGAATGGCCAGAAGCTAGGTCTTCCCAAAAATATAAGTTCCGGGTGGTTACCAAAAAGTATCCCCTATGCTGGCTGGCCCATGGACTATAATTCTTAGTAAGGAGTGACCAAAATTCCTAAGAATGCAATTATTATTATTTTATTATTATTTCATTATTATTTTTTCCTGATACATTTATTTAGGATTATAATGCAATACTACCACAACCCAGCCATAAATCTCTCACTGCCCGAGAAGGTAATGTAGTTCACTTCCAAGTTATTGTTGATTACGTTATTTTGACAATATGAAACATGTTCGTGGTTCCTTCGCGCAACACGGTTGCTTCGGTTCAGTTATGAGATATAAATCAAACTTGAGCGATTCTATTACAAAATCGATATTTAAAAAATTTTACCAAACCTCAAAAAAATCTAAGAAGAGGGTAAGTTACTCCCCTTCAATCGATGACGTCGCGTTACGGCTATTGTCGCGCTACGGCTACTGTCGCGCTACGGCAAATTTTTTGGGAGAGTAGCCGTAACGCAACTTTCAAAGTCGCGGTACGGCTACTCTAAAAGTCGCGTTACGGCTAATTGTCGCGTTACGGCTACTGTCGCGCTACGGCTACTGTACTGTCGCGTTACGGCTTCTGTCGCGCTACGGCTACTGTACTGTCGTGTTACGGCTTCTGTCGCGCTACGGCTACTGTACTGTCGTGTTACCGCTACTGCCGCGCTACGGCTAATTTTTTGGGAGAGTAGCCGTAACGCGACTGTAAAAGTCGTGTTACGGCTAATCTATTGTCTTGGTTTTACATTTAGGGAATCATTATCAATATTATTCTATGGTTGAGGTCCAAATTTTTTTATGTAATAATGTTTTACAGCATGGGAGTATCCAGGGGGGGGGGGGGGGGGGGGGGGACTTTATCATCTTTCCTATGTTCTTCGACAACCTCACATGCAATATATTCTGTGGAGTACCGGTAGATCCTTAGTTACAGTGTCAAGCACAGGTACGGATTGCAAATCTCCATTTGGGGTGTCTTTTCAGCCTAAGGAGGTATTTCTGGGCTTATATTTATAATCTTTCTTATATTATATATGTACCTTGGCATGCTTCGAGAAAAAGAATACACCAATAATTATTTATATATTTATATTTAATCAAAAACAACCTTCGCCCTGCTACAAAACATTAGTTCTTTACATGTAGAACAATTAGTAACATTTAGAACAATCAGTAACATTTAGATCAATTAGTAACATTTAGAACAATTAGTAACATTTAGAAAGTAACATTAAACAAATATTTGTAATCTTTTTTAAACGAATAATGTTAATAGATTTTTATATTCCCAAGTTTTTCAACGGACTGATAACTACTGTAAGAAATTTAGGTTCTTTAAAGGTCGAGGTTGTATCGGTGGTTAAAATCCCATATTTTGATCGTATTTAATGTCTAAATATTACTAACTTTAAGATTTAAATCACACTACTGTAAGTTATAGTACATGTTGTAAGTTAGGCCTATATGGTCCCGACGAGGTCTACCCAGCTGTGCTGAATTAACTCTCTTCTGAAATATGTTTACCCTGAAACATATTTTTCAGAAGTCAATGGATACAGCCACGGTACCGCAGCAATGGAAGTTAGCTAATATTACGCCAATATTTAAACGTGGAAAAAATAATGCCTCTGAAAACTACAGGCGGATAAGTCTCACTTCTGTTGTCGCCAAGCTGATGGAAAGAATTGTGGTCCGATAACATGTGGATTCACTTTAAAGAAAATGTTTTTTTTAATTGTTCACCAACAGTACGGATTCCAGCACGGTAAATCGTGTACCCTTCAACTTTTGGATGTTATCTATACGTGGTCAGCGTACATGGACTTCAGCAAGACATTTGACTGTGTATCACATCGACGCTTGCTCCACAAACTAGAGACTCTTGGAATAGCTGGAAACATATTGGGTTGGATCGAGAATTTCCTAAAGTGATAGCTACCAATGAGTTGTGGTACAGGGCGAACACTCTGATTGGCTGCCAGTGCGAAGTTCTGTGCCACAAGGAAGTGTGGGTGCCGTTTTGTATTTCCTTGGATTTGTAAATGATATACCCAGTCTGGTGCAATTTATCATTTTCCTATTCGCAGGTGACACCAAGGATAGCTGTATTTTTACTCCTGACCCTAGGAGGCGTTATGAACGCTCCCCTACACTTTCCATCAGATCCCTTCATACTGATCTCGATATTCTTCTCACATGGAGAATCACCTGGCAACTTTTATTCAACCACGACAAATGTAAAATTATGCACGTTGGTAATAATAACCCCTGCTTACCATACACTCTTGGCAGGGATCCGCTAAAAACTACACTACTACTAGTATCGGCATGCTGCATTGCAGCTGCATTTTTAAGAACGCTGTGCCGGCTTGTCGACAAAATTGCGCCGCCACAACTCCCTATCACCCATGACATTTGCTAGATCATCCGCATCTTCAAGGCCAGTGTCCTTTAAGATGCGTCTCAAGAAAGTCATGGGCTGTCCACCATGCTTATTCACTCCATGAGGCTGCCAAAGTACAAGATTATGCACTGGCTGGTCCTCACAGCGAAAACAATGTCCTGCAAAGCGGTGGCGATTTTGTTCTAGTGTCAAGCTTGGGGGAACCAATGAGACACCTCCAATGTTATATAGTGTATGGTTGGAGATGTGTGCATTGTACTTGACACAATGAACCCGGCGTAGCATTATTGTGAATGTGCCATCCAGAGATTTGGTGTCCTCAGCAGTTAGAGCCCTGCATGGACTCCCATAGAGGAGTACTGGAACTACTGCTGCTCTAAAAAATCGGACCTTAAGTTTCCGATTAATTCTCGGTGACTTCCAAATCCTGGAAAGCCTATTCAAGGCTGCCCATGCCTTTCCCTTGCGTATTCGAAGGTCCTCACCTGACTTCCGGATCCATGATCCCAGGTACTAGAAGTCGTCCACATGCTCAAGCATTCCGATCAAAAACTACAGATTCCGAGAAAGACCTAGGCGTTACATTCCAGAACAATTTGTCATTCAGCCGACATATAACAAAGAAGGCGAACCGAACCTTGGGATTAATGTACCTGATTATTCAACCATCTAGACTCAGACATCCTTATTGTACTCCTTAAATCTTTGGTCCGTCCAGTTCTAGAATACGCGTCCACAGTATGGTCTCCACACAATATATGTGACATTAGACTAATCGAATCTGTGCAATGACGTGCAACAAGACTAGTAAAGGATTTGCGAGAGAAGTCTTATCCTACGAGACTACGCGAATTGGGACTACCTACACTGGAATACAGACGGCATCGCGCAGACCTCGTGAAAGTATACCGATATCTCACTGGAATGGAATCGGTCGACTTCAGAAACATGCTCGCACGCTCGCAGAAACCAACCTCCGCGGCCATTCGCTGAAACTAAACAAACCGCGCGCACGTCTCCTCCAACGCAACGCAATATTCCATTTCCGTGTCGTTGACCCCTGGAACGCCTTATCCGAATTTGTAGTAACCGCCCCTTCACTTAAAGCATTCAAATCGAGACTCAATAACTACTGTACTACAAAAACTTGCCACTCAAGTTTGCCCCCTCCTGGTGGTCCGAATAACGAGACTTACAGTCAATGACCCCCCCCCCCCATCCCCCCCCCCTTCTCCACAAACTCACATTAGTTATATTTAAATGTTTTCTTTTTTTAGTCGCACATCAATATTTATTTTTATCGCATTTTATCTTATTTTACTTATCTAATTATTTTTCATCGTTAATTGAAGAGATACGCCTATTCCTACTATGCGAAGAGACGGTAACAATACCTGCAATATCCTACTGTAAAGTTTGTAAATCAAATCATAAATCCGACCTTCTCACCAAAACAGTAAACTCTAAGTAAGCGAATATATTGCAGTATCGATCTCTTATAACCGGTGAGGCAGAAAACAGTCTACGAGCAGACAAACTTCGATAAAACAAAATCCCGCGCAGCGAATCCTAAAATCAGGCTGACTCACTGACGGACTAAAGGGCTCGTATACTTTGCCGCGGTGTGATTTATATGGTTGGGCAAAGGGACGCTAGCTAGGTACAGAGGCAGATATTTGGAGATGTCTAACTAGCGAGCAAAGTGCAGTAAGGACGAAAGTTAATTTTATATATTTTGAGGTGTAAATAATTTCTAACGCGCGTGTGTCAATTCTGAACGGTCAAAAGCAGTTTTGCTCCTTCACATATATAATTACTGGGTACGGTGTGCATTTTACGAATATTCTAATTTTGCAACTTGTAGGTCCAATACTCACGAATGATAAGGTTCCTTCCCCTCTTGCGTATTTCCAGGACTCAAATTCAGGCATAAGGTTAATACTACGCCCAGAATTCGGCAATTTTAGGTACCAGGTCCCTGATACTAAGAAGAGATGTGTTAGTTTACTACTGTAGGCGTACGGGTACTAATAGCTATCCTGGCTCCTATCTAGAATTTTAGTCACCCAGGTAGTCCGGGTAACTTCCTATTAGGGCGTTGGCGGGGACACGGTAGATGTTAGTATCCCTAATAGCCTCAATTTATTTGCGCCTAGTGTAAACTGCCCTACCGCCTGAACGGTACAATCCCAATTCAGGTGAAAACACAGCAACCCCCCTAGCCTACAAGTTCTAATGCAATGGACACTTTTGTACTGCAAATAGTCGCAAACGCACCTGTACTTAGCAAGAGTTAAGCGTACAGTTTGCTGCACCCTAACCAATGTGTATGCCTTGTACCGGTGTGCCTACGTCCTAACTGCGTACTAGTATCTGCCTGCGCTCTTTCCCTCCCCCCGTAGGAATATGAAGGTCTACTGCGGTTTTTCCTGAATCAAGACAGTACAGTCCCTATGATGTAATTTTAGGCTTACAGCGTGTCACTACTTCTACCTTTTGATCTTTTGGTCTTACACTTAGGTAGCAAGGATCGAACGCTGTCTAACCTTTCAGGCGATGGGCGAATAACTCTAGATGGTATTGCGGGTTATCTCTCGTCTACATTCCCCCGATGTTCCCGTTCATTGCTGCGGCCCGATCTCTAGCCGGCCATCCTGTCCCTGAGTTTGTTCACCGTAGTGAATCCATGATAAAACAGATAGAAAAGGGCTGAGATGTGACTAGTATTTCTGACTTTTATTACAAAAGATATAATAACTATTATACAATAAACAATGTAATCTGAAATAAGACAGAAAGTTAAGGTAGATCAGCAATTGAGATTGATGTATATAGATTGAGAGTGATAACTAATGAACAAATCGCACCTTTATATACCAAATTTGTGCCGCAATCAATCGAGAAAATTCTCGATTGTTCTATAGGTTCTAACAAGGTTTTAAAGATAGCTATTGGTCCAGCTAATATATAACTTACACGACATTGGTTACAATCAAATAACTACAGTCTCATTGGTACAGGCAAATGCAATTAATTTGTAGCGGTTAATTTAAATGAGTTGAAATTCTGCACAAAAAATAATTCGCACTTACTAGGATTCGAACTCAATACCTACTACACATATAATTTCCAACGCTCTACCGACTGAGCTACTGAACCACTTGACCGATAGATGTACAAATGATAGAACCAATACGAATGAGAACTCAAAGCAATCTTTACAAAGTTAATTCGAATAAAATAAATTTTGAAAATCCACGGCATTTAGGGAATATAATTCTATACCGCTCCATGAAAACAGGATATTATCGTGCATAAAATATACGGTTTTCACCAATAATCAATCAAACTATAGAATACTTAGGGCGTACTTACATATTTACAATTAAATTTCAAACAATACTTCCTTTTTACGTAATGATTCGATACAAAAATAATTACAAATTCAAACTTTACGTATTTAAGGCTTTACTAAGTAAGTACAATATAAATCTAAATTAAATTCACCAATATAAATCTATTGCATCTCAATATTGCATAAATTCAAACAATTACAAATACAAATAAATGAAAACAATAAGAAAGGCTCGCGAGTCTTCCATCTACTATTGCATCTCAAATATTGCATAAATTCAAGTAATTACAAATACTTTCGTACCTAAATGTAGATTGCATAAGTTTGGAATAATTACAAATATGAGTCTTTCTAAGCACAAAACTTTCTAACTATAAAACTTTCTAAATACAAATATAACACTTTACAAATGAAACTATAAGAAAGGCCCACGAGTCTTCCATCTACTCTTACTTTCTATTTTCACTGTAAATACAAATACTGCTTATAAAATATAAATTGCATAATATTCGGAACAATATAAATAGCATAAGTTCGGAATAATATAAATTGCATAAGTTCGGAATAATATAAATTGCATAAGTTCGGAATAATATAAATTGCATAAGTTCGGAATAATCACAAATATAAAATATAAATTCTTACAAAATATAAATTCTTACTAAATATAAGTCTTACTAAATATAGATATAAACTGCATAAGTTTAGAATAATATAAACCTTTGCATCTCAAATATGAAACATAAATCTTTCAAATATAAGTTCCTTCTAAATATAAACTTTCTAAATTTCATAAATTCGGAACAATACAAATTGCATAAGTTCGGAATAAGCACAAATATAAAATATAAATCTTGCAAAATATAAATTCTTACTGAATATAAATCTTACTAAATATGAGTTCTTCCAGAATACAAACTTACTAATTAAATATAAAACATATAATTCAAATAAATCACAAATTCACAAGAAAGGCTCACGAGTCTTCCGTCCACCCTTGCCCTCCCTTTTATCGCTTAGTGGATCGAGCCCTGCCGCGTCCTCGAAAACTGCGCACAGGTGACTTTGCTCGCGATATGGGACTAATGGGGCGAGTCACTGGTTTACTTGGGACGTTGAGAGACGGTGCGACTATTTCCTCGCAAATTCGTCTATTTGGCATCCCAAAACCTCGACCGATTCCTCGTGACCGATCAGTCGTCACTACAGTTGGTAGAACGTCTGGGAACGCGCGAAAGGCGGACGACGCAGACCCAAGAGTAGCTTGCGCCCCCTGTTGATCAGCTGGTGTATGTCCCGATCCTCCTACTGGTTCTCTTGGAAGTGATACCGTATCCCGAGTAACTCGAATAGTCGGCTCAACTCCCTTGCGTTCTTCTACATTAATAATTTTCTTCAATTGTTGGCCCACTTTCTGGACCCGTATGATCCTACCCTGTCCGTCCTCCTGAGGGTGACGTGCAGACGGCGCAACCGGAGTGGCTGGTATATTTGTCGCCTCTAGGACCTCCTCTTCCTCGAATACGCTCCCTCGTATACGTTTATGGTAAAACGCGGCTCGGTACGCCCATGCGACGGTTAACCAAGCTCCCTTGTTCCGCTTTTCAGTTCGGAAACGATCGAATTCACCATACGTAATCCGATTAACGACTTTCTGAAAATTCCACGTGTTTTTGTTATCCGGGTGAATTTGTAACAGATACTCGCGCACCACTCGGAATCCGCTGTCGTGGGGCAAAATATCGACAACCTCGATAAGTTCGTCATATTGGGGCATAGCGGAGATATATCCTTCCGACATCATCGTTTGGGGATTTACCGCCCAAAATCCAAGATGCGCCCTCATCGGAAACCGTCTTCTTTGTGCCGATACATGTTCGTCGGCTAAATCTTCCCACTCATCAAATAACTTCCTCACGAGTTTTACAGATTCGTGTTCATAAGGTATGTCCCTTAGTTGGCATTCAGATGCTCGATGTCCCTTTATATTGCAGTAAGTACATTGAGCCATAAATCTCCAGCAAGTATAAAAGGTATGAGACCCTTGATCCCCACACCATCCACAGATTAGCTGAGTCGTAGTAATGTGTTTTCCACTGCACTTTGCCATATGATGTCCAGCGACGCCACATTTACTACACATCGTATTAGCAGGGTACCACACTCGTTCATATATAAGATCTCCAATCGGTCGAGCGCTTCCTCCCACACTATAATCGTAATCATCTGGGTCTATGGGTTGGTAGGTTTCTGAAGGTTGTATACAAATTATAGCATCTGTTGCTTCAAGTTGTCGAATCTCTGTCTGAGATTTCTTCGGGAGGTTCCTTTCTATCTCAAGAAGTTCCTCTAAAGGATCGTCGGCGATCGTAGTAGTTACTTCGAAATCATCACCGAGGTGACCGATAGGCGCGCGCGTCTGCCGTGATTCATCCGTAATTTCCACGATACGTTCTCCTTCATAGGGTAACAATGTAAACATAGATGGTCTTTCGATAAGAGATCCCGCACAGCGAAGATACACGTCTCGAAATATGCTAAATCCTGCTCGAGTAAAGGCATTGCTGTCTTTGCGAGCTTCGCTGTACTTTCTGATAATTCCTTTATACCAAATATAGTGTAGTCTTTTGCTCCAAATCGTTCGAATGAAGCTGCCGCTTCCTCTTGGATATCATATCCCCATCTCGGCTCTCCTTGTATCCCTTTCTCCATAATTAGGGGTGTAGTTACATAATCATTACTACTAGAGGGAATACAACAGAGTTTGTAGTTAGTTGTGAGGAGACGTGAGAGTTTCGTCTGCCCTTTGGGCTCGACAACGCTCTAACCTCCTACCCATAGCCTAAGATCTAGGGTTTCTTTAATGACACGCTGCTTCTTATCTAAAATTTTTTGCCGAAATAAAAACGAATTTGGGCTAAACTGGCTGTGAGTCTAAAATACTCACTTTTTGATCCCAAACTATTATCAGAAAATAAGCAGTCAAGAATTAGTAATAAATATAGGGGAGTCTATTTATTGACGTAACTTATTGAAACAAGACCGTGTAAAATTTAATTAAAAATTTTAAGAAAGGCTCGCAAGTCTTCCTCTCTTGTTTCTCTAATTTTAAGTTCCACCCGACTGTACCCTGAAATCTATTTACTGGAGAAAATTTTAAAAATTTTTCAAATCCAAATGGATTGTCTAAAATTTCGAAAATGTCTCAATATTGTGAGTTCCAAGTAGAATTCCATTTCTTATACCTACAAATCCCGCTCCTATGTGACACATAAGGGTACCACCCTCAATGTTCACATATAAAGACAATGGAATTCTACCGCTGTCCTTACTACGGTGTACAGGTACGTGGAAATCTATTTGTAAACTCCTAATTATTTACTAGTATTAGGTGGAGATTTGTAGTCTCCAGACTCGTTACGAGTCTCTTCAAGAAGTACGAGACGTTGAGTCGGTCTGTCTACTGTACGACCGTCAATTGTCCGTACCGTCACAGTCCTTGTCACTCCATCCATAGATGGATGTGTGGCTAAAATTACACCTGTTATCCAGAAGCGTCTTTTTAGATTCACTTCCGCTAACAGCACGTGATCTCCCGGTTTTAATGCGCGGGTGTTATTGTACCAAGTTGTTCTGGCAGAAATAGAGGGCAAATAATGGTTTTGCCATATTTCCCAGAATTTGTTAGCTAGTAGTTGCGTGATTTTCCACGCTTTTCTACCGTAGCTATCGCTTTCTATTGGAATAGAAATCGGCGTCAAAGTAGTCGGTGCCTGCATAAGCAGGTGTGCCGGTGTTAAAGCAAATTGAGATTGTTTGTCATCGGGTACTAATACTATTGGTCTAGTATTTAGTATTGCCTCGATTTCAACAAACAATGTTGTTAGTTGGTCGTCTGTCAATATGTGGTTTACTGGAATGACTTTTGCCATGGCTGTCTTTATAGATCTAATCAATCTCTCCCAGACTCCGCCTCTCCAAGGACTATCTGGAGGATTGAACTTCCAAACAATCTTGTGAGGTTGCAGTTCGTTCGAGATTTGATCGTGATCTAATTTCTTAAAGGCTCTAGCAATCTCATTCCGAGCACCAACAAAGTTTGTCCCTTGGTCTGAGTACAAGCATTTTACTAGTCCGCGTCTAGCGATAAATCGCCGCAGTGCTAGTATAAACGCGTTGGTGGAAAGATCCATCACACGTTCAATATGAACTGCCCTACTGGACATACATGTGAAAATCAGTCCCCAGCGTTTTACTAGTATACGTCCACGTTTCGTATGTATGGGACCAAAGCAATCAATTCCAGTCTCCGTAAAAGGTGGTCTGAATGCTTGAAGTCGTGCTTGTGGAAGTTCACTCATTTCTTGGGTACCTATTCTAGAATGTACCTTTTTACAAATAATACACGTACGTGTCACTGAACTTAACGCTTTACTAGGTCTAATCAATACAAATCTTGTACGTAAGTAGGAAAGACAGTGGTGTCTTCCAGCGTGTTTCAGATGTAAATGTGCGTCCAGTATCATTGCACGTTGTAGTTCGTGGTGTTGCGGTATTATTATTGGGTATCTAAAGTTTGTGTTGAAGTCAATGTTTTGAAGCCGAGATTTATGACAAATTAAGCCATTATAAATAATCGGACTCCAACTCAGTATTGGTGACGACTTGATTGGTAGGCCTTGATTTATAGATGTGAATTCGCGCGCGAAATATCGCAGTTGGTAATGGCGAATTAATTTAATTTCACACCTGTCAATCTCAGCCAATGTAAGTCGACGTGTAAAGTCACGTTTGCCTTTAACGTATTGTACAAAACGTACAATCCACGCTAACTTTCGGCAAGCGTTTGACCAAGAGTCTGTTAAGTTTACAATCCGGTCGACGTGAGTATTTGTGACGTCATCAGGTAAGTCAATGGAGATTTTGGAAGGTTTTGAATTACTAGAAGGGCCCACGGGTCCGCCGGTAAGTATTCCCTTGTTGACTGTTGATCCGTCCGGGTCTACAAGTAATTTGTTCTTCTTCGTCTTCTTACTCTGGTTGTCAGTACTTTGTAAGTCGATCGTTAATGGTGGTTTGAACTCTATGGGGTCAGCAGGTTTCGGTAAACTTATTTTTCTGCCGACATTAATCCCAGGTCTCACCATAGGTTGCAAGTTCGGTATGTCTCTTGAGCGCAAAGTAACACCTGTATTTACATTAGCGTAGGTACTACCCACATCTGTAATACATGAGGTTTCACCGTGCTTATGGTTGCTCAAGTGTGTCAAAATTGGTAGTTTGTCAATACAAGGCCGCTCCAATAGGGAAACTGCGGCTTTACTGTTTGTCAATACATTACTAATGTCCGGTAGAACATTTTGTGATGTTTCTGACAAAATGTCTAGTCGACTGTCTAGTAATGTGTCTGGCGATACGTCTGGTAACGTATCTGGTTGTTTGTCAATAGAAGGCCGCTCCAATAGAGAAACTGCGGCTTTACTGTTTGTCAATGCGTTACTAATGTCTGGTAGAATGTCTGATTGACCGTCTAGTAACGTATCTGGTTGACCGTCTGGTAACGTGTCTGGTTGACCGTCTGGTAACGTGTCTGGTTGACCGTCTGGCGATATGTCTGGTGTAGAAAGGCTCGCAAGTCTTCCTCTCTTGACCTTTGAAGTTATATCTTTCCATTTCGCCTTCGGTTTTTTCTTGAGTTTTGCCGCCGTCGTCTTTTTCTTTGTCTTCCCCTTTTTTGGTTTCTTGATTTCGGCGTCCTTAGGGATAGTGTTAGATTTGTTGTCGTATAACGGAGGCCAATCTTGTGTCGATTTCTGCAAGAATTGGGGTCCGTGTTGCCAAAATTCTTTGTTCTCCGGTTTACAGAATTCCTCAGGCATCATTCCTCGCGACGCAATATCAGCTGGGTTTTGTGGTCCGGGACAATGTCGCCAATCCTCTTTTATTGAACGGTCTAGAATTTCCGCGCGACGGTTAGCTACGAATGTCTTGAATTCGAGTGTGTCGTTGTTTATGTAAAATAAAACCAACGTCGCGTCAGTCCAATAAAATATCTGTAAACTCGACTGTAGTTCTGTCTGTATGAGGTTCACGATGGTGGTTGACAGTGTTGCGGCTTGTAGCTCAGCTCGTGGTGTCGTCATATACTTAGTAGGCATGGTCTTAGCCTTAGAAGTAATGAGCGAAACATCGAACTCGTCTGAGTCTACTTGTCTGCGCAAGTACGCTGCCACACCAAAACCGTTGTCACTGGCGTCAGAAAAACAGTGTAGTTCCAAGTTGTCAGGAAATGTACTTTGTAATGGAAAGTAAACCCTGGGTATGGAATAATCCTCTAGCGAAGATAATTCCGCCTCCCAGGTCTTCCATAAGTCCACTTGGTCTGATGAGATCGGCTCGTCCCATGTTAGTCCATCCTTCCATATACTGCGCATATAAATGCAGGCTTGCAGTATCACTGGACTGATGAATCCTAACGGATCGAACAATCGGCTCAACTTTGACAAGCATGATCTCTTTGTCAGTGTGTTCTCTTGACTGTCCAGTCTCACTTTCACTCGAAAGTTGTCTGTGTTTGGGTCCCAAAAGAGCCCCAACACCTTAGTCGTCGGTAGTGGTTCGAACTCTAGGTCTATGTCACCACCTCCACGCTCAGTAGTCCCGAATGAGTCTACTAATTCGGCACTGTTTGAGGCGAATTTGGTGAGGTTAAAACCTCCGCCCGCTAAGCAGTCCCGTAATTGATGTGCTACTGTTGTAGCACGTTCTACTGTGTCGCAACTCTGTAAACCGTCATCGACGTAAAAGTCACGTTCTACGATTTTAATTATCTCTGGGTCATATAGGTGTTTCTGATCTCTAGCGGCCTGCTTTAGGGCGTACATCGTGCAATTTGGGCTGTCTCTGGCACCGAAAACGCGAACTTGCATTTGGTAAGTCGCCGGTGGTAAACTTAAGTCTCCTTCCGGGTACCAGAGGAACCGCAAACTGTCTCTGTCTCGCTCTAACGCTTTCACTTGGTGAAACATCGCTTCAACGTCGCAAGTAAAGGCTACTTGACGCTGACGGAAGCGCATAATCACCCCCATAAGATAATTATTCATGTTTGGTCCATCCATCAACTCACTATTGAGGGACATTCCCTCAAACAGAGCCGCACAGTCGTTGACTACGCGTACTTTGTCTGGTTTGTCGGGGTGTCTCACGTAGTGATGTGGCAAGTAATATGTTTGGTCAGTCACTATCTCCGGGTTAGTCATTCGGATAGCGTATCCCTTAGTCAAATACGTCTCCATCTGAGTGTTGTACTGCAGATGGGCTTTCTCGTCCTTTAATAGACGTTGCCGTATTGAGTGTAGACGTCTCAAGGCTAGTGGATAGTTGTTTATAAGTTTAGGACTTTGGCTACGCCATAACATCCCTACCTCATAATGTCCGTCTTTCGTCTGGCGGATAGTATCTTCCATGATCTTCAGAGATTGTTTCTCCTGTTCCGACATACAAGGTTCGTAGCTACCAGGTTCAGCTGTATCTTGTTCTAACCACCTGATAGTCTTCTCTGTTAATTCTTTGTCCAATGCGGCTTGTTCCATTTGATGATTTCTCAACGCGTCATCATCGATATCGACGGGCACTGTTGAGGTTGTTGGGGTAGGTAGACTCGCAAGCCTATCATCTGTCGTCGATGGAATCTCTAGCTGACTCGTCTTCTCCCCAAGTTCTAAACTCACCTGGTGGGTTAGCCGCTCCTTGTGACTTATCATACTAGTTACACGTCTGTCATGTTCTGTAGACTGTAGTGTAGTATGGTTCACGTCGTGTGAAAAGGAATGAATTGAATTTGTAGTTAATAAACTACATGTACTCTGTACATCGTCTTCCTCGTCACTTACGTCTAGTGTGCGCACAGGCGCTCGAGTATACCACCCTATCGGCGTTCTGCAGGCGTATGCGTTTCCCGCTACGACTGCCGATGGTCTGGTTTCCCACACCTGATGTAGGTTGAATTGGTCCGTCCCGATCAGCATTGCTACCGATCTATAATTGACAGGACATTCGGGTACACCAAGGTGTCTGAAATACTTACGGTCCTCTAGAGATTGTTCCGGCACTGGACCTAGTAGGTTACTAAAGTCCTTCGTGGCCGCAAAGGTTAGATCTTTAAAGGGCAACAAAGACCTCTCCCTCTCGCTGTGTTGCGATTTCGGAAGAAGAGAGTCTAAGTCCAACTTAACTCGTGTCACTGGTATTGCACGCTGTCCGTGCATACTACTTACGGTATAACTGACGCGCTTACCTTGTTTAAGATCCGTCACTACGTCAGCTATCTTTTCATCCACATAGCTATGAGATGAGGCAGAATCTAGAATCGCGTAGATTCTCTTACTCCCCTTTGTGCCAGTAATCTTAATCGGAATTACACTGAATCCCTTCAGTTGGTCAGTAGTCAGAAGCGCGATCGACGGTTGTTCGTCTCCATTGGAATATTCGTCGTCGTCTTCTAACTCTTCGTCCGACGATCCGGATTGTTCTGAGAAGCAATCCTCAATATGGGTCACGAAGGTTGGAGTCGTTTTCGATTCTCGTTTTCGGTAGGCCGCATCACATCTCGCTGCTGCTTCCGGGTGTTCCCTGGCGAAGCGTTTCGTCGGCGTGTGGCTGTCTGTGTGGAGCAGACCGTCGTGGTTGCGTCCACAGGATGGACAAGTGTCAGTATTTGGGCAATCCTTACGGACGTGTCCGTGTCGCGTACACCGCCAACAAGAGTCCAATGGCCGTATTTGCAGCCGCCGTTCTTCCGAGTTCAGCTCGCGAAACTGTCGACAACCCCTCAACTTGTGACCGATATACCGCTTGCCTAGATGCTCGCAGTATTGGCAGCCACTGAAGTCGGTACCAAGTTGCTGTCTCGTCTGTTTTGTCCCAATGGGCGCAGATACTCTACTACCGTCCGAGAATTGTCGTGATTCCGTCGGTGTGGCGTAAGTGGCCGTCTTGGTGGATGTTGTCTGGGGTTTTTGTCGGTTAGAGGATGGCAATGTGATTCCTTCTGCCACGATGTGCTGGTCAGTGTAGTTAGATCGAGTTTCTACTACTGCCTCCCTGGATATTAAAAGGTACACATCTTCTAATTTTAAGAATCCTCCCCGCTCTTCTCGCTGGTATTCGACCTTTCTCCACTCCCGACGAAGTCGATGGTGGAGTCGTCCTATGATCTTTAATAGGACTGTAGGGGTATTCCCGTAATCAAGTTGTCCAATGGATCTTAACGTAGTGATAGCGTTCTTTATCTCGTCGGCCAGTTTTAATAAGTCGACGGGTTTAGTGATAGCCCCTCCCTTACAGAGTTCCTCTATTACTGACCTGGCCATGCTCACTGTACCTCCGTATATCGAAGTTAAACGATCGTACGCTAGTTCAAAGGCGTCCGGTACACCGACGAAAGTCTCCGCCAAACGTTTAGGTTCTCCTGACAACGTTTGAAGCAGGTAATTGAACTTCTCCCGTGATGTAAAGGCACACACGGCGATCTGGGATTCGATATAGTCTACGAAAGTATGCCAGTGTTTTGAGCTACCGGAAAACTTCGGTGGTTGTTGCACCGGCAATCCTTGCCTGGCTGCGAATTTCGCTATCTCCTCGGCAACGTTCAGAGTTTCGCGTCCTTGGTTGGTAACCTTGTTGATATCCCTTCTTGGCGCTTTTCCCTGATACGATGTGGGGTTTGAAGGTACCGGTCTTTGTGGTTCCTTCGGGTGTCTATTGTGTTCGAATTCGGAATTTCTCGAACTGTCGGTGTAACCTTCCTCCAGACGTTCCTCGATCTGAGCCAACTTATTGACAACTGGTCGCAGAATGTCGGCGAACTGTTGTGTACTAATTGCGTCCGTTGGTTGTAACGCCTTCTGTGTTGGTGTATTCTGTGGAGGATTGTCTGCAAAGGAGTTGTCTGAACGTTCGCGTTTGTATTCATCGGCCGCCCCTGTTCTAAATACCTCGCGTTTCGGGTAATCCGATTCGCTCGAAGTACTACTATCATCTGGATATGGTGGTCGACGTGCTCGCGTCCGTTGCGTCGTACGAATTCTCACGTTTCGTTTCGGAACATCGTCCACTGATCTCCGTTGTTCGGTAGGCTCACAAGTCTTCCTCGAAGTCGTAGATTGCGATGTAAATTGGTTGAACGGTCGCGTATCCACTGATTTCCGTTGTTCGGTAGGCTCACAAGTCTTCCTCGAAGTCGTAGATTGTGATGTAAATTGGTTGAACGGTCGCGTATCCACTGGTCTCCGTTGTTCGGTAGGCTCACAAGTCTTCCTCGAAGTCGTAGATTGCGATGTAAACTGGTTGAACGGTCGCGTATCCACTGGTCTCCGTTGTTCGGTAGGCTCACAAGTCTTCCTCGAAGTCGTAGATTGCGATGTAAACTGGACCGGTGGTCGGACGACAGCGTTTGAATCCAAAGGCCTTGTTGGCCTAAACGTCATTGGGTACGCGTAGTGTGTAACCGGTTTAGGTGTCAAAGGTGGACTCACCTGTTTTGTCGTCAGTAGTGCAGGTTCGACTAATAAACTACTACGATCTGTAATCGGTGGGTTACTTACCTTGACTTTTGGAATAGGCGACGACGTTGCTCTTGGCGGTGTAAACTCGTCCGGAATAACAAACCTGTGTTCCGTCGCACCATGGATAGGAGAAATGTTACTACTACCCGCAATCGAAACAGGTTCCTTAGTCGTAACCGGTGCAAACATATGAGTTACCTGTGGGAATCGTTGACACAAGTCCTTTACTAATTGTCGTTCCCGTCCGGGTGCTCCTACGCTTCCTTCCTTCTTCCGTTCCTGAATTTGGCGATGTCTTACCTCTATCTGGTCCAAGTCATGTCCGTCTCGAGATCTCATCGATCGATCGCGGGCTTGTAGATCCAGATCTTCCTTGGCGTTGGCTAATTCTCTCGCCTTCTTCCCGAGTTCGAAATGAAGTTTAACTTCCTTCTCGCGTTGTTCCGTCTGTCGTTGTTGCGCCTCGAGCTCCGCTTGTCGTATAGCTGATTGAGCCTTTATTTGCCGTTTTTTCATCTCGGCTCTCGCTTCTGAAACTAATCTTTGTCGTTCTAGCTCGGCCGCTGCTGCTGCCGCCGCTGCTTGTCGCTTTGACTCAGCCGCTGCCGCTTGTCGCTCTGACTCAGCCGCTGCCGCTGCTGCCGTTTGTTGTGCAATGTGCAACTCTAACCTTTCCATCTCAGCCGCTTCTAGTTCAGCTTGTTCCTGCAGATGGGAGATTCTTGCTATATCCGCAACGCGTAGTTTTTCTTCTTGTACGGCTGCTTGTGCCGTCAACAGTTGTGCTTGTTCCTCTGCTTCCCGTTGTTGTCTATCCACTTGTTGTTGCTGTCTGTAAATTTCTGATGTCACTATACTTATCTCGCCAATTTCGCTGCGAATACTCACTAACGATTGGTCCAGTATTCCCGGTGCCGATTCGATTCGTACGGGTGAAGTTTCCCTCGTATATTCCGGCACGGTTTCCCAATCTCCGACATCCTCGCCGCACATACGTAAGTGGTCCGTTCAGATGTTTCAATTGTCCATCCAGTCGGTACAGTTCCTGTTCTTCCTCGGGCTGTAATAATTCGTCCGAAACTGACTCACCTAACAACTGGTCCGCTTGTTCCTGTTGTATCTGTCTAATCGTCGACTTAAACTGAATCAGTTTCTCTCTAGCGATCATTAGTTTCTCGAGGATTCTAAGTTGAGTATCCATGTCCTGTCTCTGTCTAGCTAGATCTTGTAGACCAATTAGGTTATCTACGGACTTGTGTACTCTACTTTGTACTCTAACCTGGAGGGTGTAGAACTCGAATCGAGACATCGGAGCGGTCAACTCGTCTAATATGCGTTGGCCTTCTCCAATACTCCTGGTTATATGCGCCATGTAACCTCCGACGCTTCTAACCACACTTTCTGTGCTTCCTGCTGAACTTACCATGTCCGTTTCCCTATATCTAGGTTGCGGAACAGTTAGAAAGTCCTCGGTCCTGCCGTCGCCTCGTACTACGGCATCCGGTACTCCCGTTGGATGTACTGGTGACGCACACGGTGTAGGTTCGGTAGGCTCGCGAGTCTTCCCCTGTTGTTCTTCCGCTGCTGACTTATCCGCGTCACATGAGTCATAGTCGGTTTGTGTATTTTTCGTATAGTCTTGTTTGTCACTCATTTCGGTAGTTGTAAGTCAAGTAAAGTGAGTGTCAAAGTATCAAACTTACCGTATTTTATCTAAACGGTACTAATTACAGTCTTATAAAATTAGCCTACCGGCCGATTTTATAGCAGATGGATAAAATTAGCCTAAACGGCCAATTTTACAGCAAATAAATGTCACGGAATAAGTATATAATAAAATTAGCCTAGCGGCCAATTTTATAACAAATAAATCGGATAACGATATGCGTTATCAAAAGGTAAATTAAATACAATAATACGGACTAATTCAGCAATGAACAAAGAAATCATACGGAATGCATTAATTCAGCAATGAACAAAGAAATCATACGGAATGCATAAATACTTGAGACAGTGGAACCCACAATAATTTTTAACTAATACGGTAATGCCTAACTTATTTATGCAACTTTTCGAACTCACCCACTCCAATAATTCTCCAGAAAAACAGATTCCCAGATACAAACCGGACGTGAACCTTTCCGTTTTTAACGTTGCGGACGAAACGCGATTTTCCCAACCAAAGTTGTTGAGTTATCTATCTCCCAAACTTGCTAAACACGGTCTTGCTCCCGTTACAGTCTAGAAATGAGTTCTGAATCCTGAAAAACAAAAGAGTTAGGTTTTACTTTTACGAAAATTTTGTACCGGTACAATATGGTATTCAAACCCTTTTAAACACCGGTATTCAATTCCAAAATTATTTTACACGCGGTTCAAATCAAATTTTATTTCAAAAATTAGCACTTAGCTAATCAAATATAAACTTTTACCTCAAAATACAAAATTTTTTCAAATAACTTTAGTCCTACCGAACCGTAGTTCAGTAAAACATATTCCTACTAATTTAGGAAATATGTTAAAATAATCATATTCCTACTAATTGAAGAGATACGCCTATTCCTACTATGCGAAGAGACGGTAACAATACCTGCAATATCCTACTGTAAAGTTTGTAAATCAAATCATAAATCCGACCTTCTCACCAAAACAGTAAACTCTAAGTAAGCGAATATATTGCAGTATCGATCTCTTATAACCGGTGAGGCAGAAAACAGTCTACGAGCAGACAAACTTCGATAAAACAAAATCCCGCGCAGCGAATCCTAAAATCAGGCTGACTCACTGACGGACTAAAGGGCTCGTATACTTTGCCGCGGTGTGATTTATATGGTTGGGCAAAGGGACGCTAGCTAGGTACAGAGGCAGATATTTGGAGATGTCTAACTAGCGAGCAAAGTGCAGTAAGGACGAAAGTTAATTTTATATATTTTGAGGTGTAAATAATTTCTAACGCGCGTGTGTCAATTCTGAACGGTCAAAAGCAGTTTTGCTCCTTCACATATATAATTACTGGGTACGGTGTGCATTTTACGAATATTCTAATTTTGCAACTTGTAGGTCCAATACTCACGAATGATAAGGTTCCTTCCCCTCTTGCGTATTTCCAGGACTCAAATTCAGGCATAAGGTTAATACTACGCCCAGAATTCGGCAATTTTAGGTACCAGGTCCCTGATACTAAGAAGAGATGTGTTAGTTTACTACTGTAGGCGTACGGGTACTAATAGCTATCCTGGCTCCTATCTAGAATTTTAGTCACCCAGGTAGTCCGGGTAACTTCCTATTAGGGCGTTGGCGGGGACACGGTAGATGTTAGTATCCCTAATAGCCTCAATTTATTTGCGCCTAGTGTAAACTGCCCTACCGCCTGAACGGTACAATCCCAATTCAGGTGAAAACACAGCAACCCCCCTAGCCTACAAGTTCTAATGCAATGGACACTGTTGTACTGCAAATAGTCGCAAACGCACCTGTACTTAGCAAGAGTTAAGCGTACAGTTTGCTGCACCCTAACCAATGTGTATGCCTTGTACCGGTGTGCCTACGTCCTATCTGCGTACTAGTATCTGCCTGCGCTCTTTCCCTCCCCCCGTAGGAATATGAAGGTCTACTGCGGTTTTTCCTGAATCAAGACAGTACAGTCCCTATGATGTAATTTTAGGCTTACAGCGTGTCACTACTTCTACCTTTTGATCTTTTGGTCTTACACTTAGGTAGCAAGGATCGAACGCTGTCTAACCTTTCAGGCGATGGGCGAATAACTCTAGATGGTATTGCGGGTTATCTCTCGTCTACATTCCCCCGATGTTCCCGTTCATTGCTGCGGCCCGATCTCTAGCCGGCCATCCTGTCCCTGAGTTTGTTCACCGTAGTGAATCCATGATAAAACAGATAGAAAAGGGCTGAGATGTGACTAGTATTTCTGACTTTTATTACAAAAGATATAATAACTATTATACAATAAACAATGTAATCTGAAATAAGACAGAAAGTTAAGGTAGATCAGCAATTGAGATTGATGTATATAGATTGAGAGTGATAACTAATGAACAAATCGCACCTTTATATACCAAATTTGTGCCGCAATCAATCGAGAAAATTCTCGATTGTTCTATAGGTTCTAACAAGGTTT
The DNA here is from genome assembly GCA_032718475.1 of Nemertoderma westbladi. Taxonomy (NCBI): domain Eukaryota; kingdom Metazoa; phylum Xenacoelomorpha; order Nemertodermatida; family Nemertodermatidae; genus Nemertoderma; species Nemertoderma westbladi. The sequence continues at coordinate 28,584 of JAUCBJ010008083.1, forward strand.
TAAAGATAGCTATTGGTCCAGCTAATATATAACTTACACGACATTGGTTACAATCAAATAACTACAGTCTCATTGGTACAGGCAAATGCAATTAATTTGTAGCGGTTAATTTAAATGAGTTGAAATTCTGCACAAAAAATAATTCGCACTTACTAGGATTCGAACTCAATACCTACTACACATATAATTTCCAACGCTCTACCGACTGAGCTACTGAACCACTTGACCGATAGATGTACAAATGATAGAACCAATACGAATGAGAACTCAAAGCAATCTTTACAAAGTTAATTCGAATAAAATAAATTTTGAAAATCCACGGCATTTAGGGAATATAATTCTATAATCGTATCCATTATACATTAATTTATACCAATCGTTCGTTTTTTTAAATAGACCCAAATGGTGCAACTGTCATATATTACATATATTTATTATTATTATATATTATTATGTATATTCGTTGTAGCTAAAACGTTTATAGTGTTATATGCAATAACATTCTAGGTACTCCAAGTTATATGCGATAGACGTTTTGGTAGATTTTAAACGTTTTGGCTACGAGTAGCCCAAACGTTATGAAGTAGCCAAAACGTCTTCACCAAAATTTGGTTTAACATATAACGGATTACAATATGTTTGAGGAGCTTCTGTCAGCCTGTAGGTAGGTTTCCCGTCAATTTCAGAGAATACATAGTTTATGTACAAGTACAGTAGATTTTTCACTGTTATTATTTTTTAAGTAATGCCAAGAGCTAAATTTTATAATAATCTACCTTATATTTTACGAAAACTAACATCATGGTGGTTAACTTCAAATTTTAATAGTAATATTATTACATTTATTCAGCCATACCAATAATAATAAATTCATGTTCATGTTCATATTCAATAAAAATATTATTTAATTCTATGCAAATTCTATTTCAAGCCTTTACTAGATTTTTCAAGCCAAGACTATACAGTGCACCAAGTTATGTGTTATTCTGAGATATACTAATTAGTAACTTAATTTATTTTAGAGTTACTTAATTACACAATTGAACGCGGTTGATGTGAGTGTTTTATTTAATTAAGCAATGATTATTGGATCGGATATTTGGAACAGTGTAAACAGTTGAATTTGGTTTGTGAATTTATTATATATAGTAATGATGATGATTGGTTTAAACTAAGGTGCAGTTCCGTCGGAACCAACAACATAGCGCCCCAAGACTTCACATTCAGCTATAAAGTTTTCCAGTTCATCCGTATTCTCAAGTTCGGTGTCCTTAAGCAGGCCTTTGAGGAAAGTCATTGGCTGTCCACCACACCTATTCTCGAAGGAAGGTTGCCACAGCACGAGATTGCGGACAGGTTGATCCTGCCAGCGAAAACAGTGTCCAACAAGCTTCATACTGCGTCTCTGCGTTCTGCAGGGTTATGCTGGCTCTTGTCAACGAGATGTCGCCCTAGTTGTATAACATCTCATTACTTATGTGTCATACCTCCCACAACATCACAACTTCCCGCACCTTCAGTAGTATGTTCCCCTCCAACAACCTTTTGTAATTTAAATTGTCTATCTGAGAAAGATTTAAGCTAGAGGTACAGTAGGTCCACTGGAACATTCTAGAACAGAAATTCACCTATTTATCATGGAGATCTGGAATCCGATTGGTCAGTTAATTTGGCTTAGATTAACGGTTTTAATTCAAGATTGCTTCATGAAATATCAAGATAACCGTTTTGGTCAACCCATTTCCTTTACTTTATATTTTGCTTTGGTTCGGATAGAAAGATGCGCCTTGAAATTCTGATTCAAAATATATCAATATTATGATATTTTCGTAAAATATCGAGATTCAAGGTTTTGCGCTTACATACTGTACTCTGTTCAAGGCGCTCACATACTGTACACCTTCGACCCAGTGTTAAAACATGACCTTCATACTAGAAGAGAGTAGATTTAAGTGGGGTCGTTTCCAACCAACCTCATTACACTATGTTCTGGAATCTAGTGTTGTAATTCAGGTACAACCCCCCTCCCCCCAAATGTGTCTACAAATCGTAATTAGATTGCATGAATTTTGAAACATAGATTGTTTCACTCAATTCCTCCTCCATGTGTGAGCCAGAATTTTATGTTTGCATTCATTCTTTAGCCATAAGCGTTTGAATTTTATTGCACCATTTTCGCCACAGTTATTCTTCAACCTTATAGTGATTTGTTGGTACTACAGTATTAGAAAGCTGGTTGTGCAAGGGTTCCAAGTATGTAACACAATCTGAATTTTGTTGAAAAATAGCTGATATATCATATGCATGGGTTTGAATCTGAGCGAGGCTACTTTATACTACTTAATAAATACAACATAATTCTGGAACATTTTGTTTATTCCATACGTAGCTATAATCCTACTATTACGTACTTATGAATTATCAGTACAACGTTGAGTTATTGAAGAACAATAATCCCCAATTACGAAGCAGGACCTTATCGCCCCTGGGTCCTTATCGCCCCTATAAATTGCATTTTTGTTGAGAACTTATTGCCCCTGGTCCTTTATCGCACCTTTCATTATATACAGGCTACATTCCCTCAACTTTCCCATACTTCCTCTAAGTCACATATATTATAGTTATAGTTTACAGTATAGATAAAGTCAAATTGTTTCAGTTTTAGAAGGCCTACAATTAATTATAACATCCAAACCTGATATCAGATAGCTGAATATGGACTTCGGAATGGTAGAGTATCGGTTAAGTAAAAAGAAAAACCCTCAACCGGTTTACCGTAGCAATGCGCATGAAGACACACTATTTATATTTACGGTGAAAAAACGTAACAACGATGGCACAGTTAGTATTCGTTGTGTTGGGAGCGACAATGTAAACCATAGACGTGCCCAGGGGACACCATCTCGTACTATTGTAACAGCAAGAATTCTTAATGACCGATGGATTTCTAATACAGACGAAGGAAACCATATTTGTTTAGATACACTCAATCAATCAACCGCAGCTATCACTGTTGTACACGAATATAGAGAGACATCTGCGGCTTTACGTCAATCTGCCAAACGTCCTGCTCCATGCTCACAATGATACATTGGAGCATTGGAGCAATGATACATGGATACATCCACAGGTGAAGGTTTTTCTGCTATCTACATGTACTAAACAATTAGAAGCAATGAGGATTGCAAGACACATTATTTGTGATGGTCAATATAAGTATAATCCCTGTGATGCCGGTGCAGGTTTTGATACGGTAGGCGCATACAATATTATGGCTGTATTTAGCGAGTTGCCCGAACGGTCAGAGGGGGTTATTGTCTCCACCACATTGCTAGCCGGTGAAGATGAGCGGCATTTCGAAAAAATATTCCGCGCTATTAGGGATGGTATGGAAGCTGAGTTTGGTGACGTAGGGCAACCCAGATGCTGGCATTTTGACTTTCAACATGCAGAAATAAATATGTGCCGCCAAGTTTTTCTTGAGGATACTATTCTGTGTTGCCTGTACCATATGACAGAAGCCATGAAAAAGTGGCGAGTCAGGAATGGACTACAGCGACTATTCGAGACCGACAGCCAATTTCATAATTGGTGCCGTAGCTTCGTCGGGATTTGTATGCTTCCACCGGGTGAAATACCTCGAATCATGCTGCATCTCCAGAACAACCCCCCAGCTAATGCAACACCAGCTGTCCACTTAGCATGTCAAAGATTTGCTGGTTACTTTATCAGTTATTATGGTAGGATGTCAAATTTGTGGTGTCATTCGATGAACGATGGTCCAAGGACTACCAACCTACTCGAAGGATATCACAACCACCAATCAGCAACCGTATTTACCCATGTGAGACGAAGCTTTGGTGATTGGATTAATGCAGCGCAGCAGGAGCAACGAAACGCTGTTGTTCGTATAGAACAGCTACACTGGGGTGGACCAATAGCAATCATGCGTCGTCGACGAAGTGATATCACCAATGAAAACAGAATCAACAACACCCGGATCTCTTTTCACCAAATGACCATTTTATATTTACCTATTGGTGCACCCGTCCCTATAGCTAAAGTTGAACGATATATCTCTAAACAAGCTAGTCAAATACATCGGTTATAATGTCTTTGGAATGAACTTCAATGCACCGCAACAACCTGCCTCGCCTGTGCAAGATATCCGCCACACGGCTGCTCAATTACATCCAGAAGATGAACCTGTTCTTTTACAGTTGTAATCAAGCACAGTCATACATTACTGTACAGTATATCCTTTACCTCCACTCCACTCCTATAAATGTTAACTCATAAATTCAACATATTTTTGTATGTTGTTTAATAAATAATACATGTATAATTTACTGTATGACTTGGAATATATTGTACTTTTGGTCGAAATATTCATATTTTCATATTTAATTCATAGACTAAGCAGTCGCTTTATCTAGTGGTAACAGTATGGGCTTTCATTCAGGGGGTCCTAGTTCGATCTCTGGATGCAGCGTCCAGATTCAGTCTGTTTGGGCACGGGGCTTGCGGACTAGCTCTACCTAGATTGTCACCCTTCACTGGTTGGTAAATCAGATACTATATAAAATTTGAGCTTTACACTTTAACAAAGACGATTCCACTTTGCAGGACATTGCTTTCGCCGTGAGGACCAGCCTGTGCACAATCGTGTTCTTTGGCAGCCTCATGAAGAATATATGCATGATGGACAGCCCATGACTCTAAGGACATGACTTTTGAAGATTCGGATAATCTCGCGAAAGTCATGGTGGATAGTATAAGGTCGATAAATGAGATTGAGATTGGTAAATATAGTAGAAGGGTTTACTGTGTAAGATCACCCATGGTTGCGAACAGGCATTCCTTTAGGAAACGGAGTAGAAGGGTTTACTGTGTAAGATCACCCATGGTGGTGAACAAGCATTCCTTTAGGAAACGGAGTAGAAGGGTTTACTGTGGAAGATCACCAATGGTGGTGAACAGGCATTCATTTAGGAAACAGAGTGGAAGGGTTTACTGTGGAAGATCACCAATGGTGGCGAACAGGCATTCCTTTAGGAAACGGAGTAGAAGGGTTTACTGTGGAAGATCACCCATGGTGGTGAACAGGCATTCCTTTAGGAAACGGAGTAGAAGGGTTTACTGTGGAAGATCACCCATGGTGGTGAACAGGCATTCCTTTAGGAAACAGAGTGGAAGAGTTTACTGTGCAAGATCACCCATGGTGGTGAACAGGTATTCCTTTAGGAAACGGAGTAGAAGGGTTTACTGTGTAAGATCACCCATGGTGGTGAACAGGCATTCCACGGCTTAGTAAGTATAAACGTTTCTCCAATTCAAAATTCATATTTGTCATAGTGGCGATAAGTTACCAGGGGCGATAAAGACCCGGGGGCGATATATTCTCAAGAGGCGATAAAGGACCATTTAAGGGGCGATAGGTTCCCAGGGGGCGATAAGGTCCTACAATCCCCAATTACCTAGGTAAATAACAAAATTCTTATTTGGTGTTCGGACACTTCCCCCCCCGGACAGTTCGCCCCCGCTCAAGTAGGACACTTCCCCCCCCAGACACTTCCCCCCCGCGGACACTTCCCCCCCCCGACTGTTCTTAACTTCGCACATTCGTATTTTTCATTTTGTAAGGTAAACGGACCGCTTGTATCCAGATAAGTTATATCCAATTTTCCTTTCGTAGCTCAGAAAGTGATCTTTTGCATCCCGATTTTACATTTTATATCCAAGTTTTATTTATGGGTTTTATCAATGCAATTACATCGTATTGTTTGCTAATCTTTAAACAATTAATTATATTAGATGACCTATAAATTCCATCCCCGGAATGATATACTGTTTTTATTAACTATAGAATTATAATAATTAATTGTTTTAATTATAGGTATTATTATGTAATAGTCTTCTTCAAATTGTAGCAGTTGGGGATGAATATTATTGTTGCAATCAAAATTATACCTCTCCAGGGTAAAATCGACATGCGTCGACCTGTATTCTGTGTTCAGATCATGTGTGCAGATCCTGTGTTCAGTTCTATACATACTACTGTATATAGATATTATACACACTACATATTAAATTTCCTGGTTACTTGCAATATTTTTAATAGGACTTTGTTGAATTATATAATATTGTAGTAATTTATATATTAAATTGGTTAACATTCAATACAGCTCCTACTTTAGGCTTAGTCAAATTTATTATCTGATGATACAAACATGAATTAATTATTTCAAAGTGGTCTTAAGTCTTTCACCACGGGCACTCAGGGAAATGCCGGGGTCTGGGGGCGATAACCCCCAAGAAAAGAAGCGGGGGTTTGGGGGCGGGAGCCCCCAAGAAAAGAAGCGGGGGTTTGGGGGCGGCAACCCCCAATTAAAAGAAATTAAAAGAATTAAAGGAATTAAAAGAAAAACAAACAAAATTTGACTATAAAAATGTTTCTTTTATAATTTTGAAAACTTGACTTGTCCTGTAACCATTTTTAACTTTTGTTTATTGCTTTGATGCACCCAGATTAATTTTAACACTTTAACTGGGGGGGAAGTGTCCGGGGGGGAAGTGTCCGGGGGGGAAGTGTCCGGGGGGGAAGTGTCCTACTTGGGCGGGGGGGAAGTGTCCGGGGGGGAAGTGTCCTAGATCCTTCTTATTTAGTTCTAGCTGAATTGACTCAGCGGTAAATAATGTAAATTTTAACAATAAAACATATTTCTTACTTAAAGCAAATTTTAACTAATTAAAACTATAATGGATATACATTCCGGCTGTATAATTTTTAAGTATAATTATTTAAATCTTATACTAGTAAATAATTAATTTCCATGAAAGGACATTCTGAAAATGCATTTTTTTTACCGCAATCAACTTACTAACTAATTATACATAACTGCTTTTATTTTAGCTTCTCGAAGCGATTCGATGGCCCCACGCAAATTCAGCTTGGAAAATTTATAAACCTTTTGCCACACTGAATGTGTTCGGTTAGATTGATCGAGTTATTAATGTTCAAATATTGCGCACGACAGAACAAGAGAATGAAAGAGCGATAGACACACTATAGCACTCCTGACCATTCTCTAGAAGATCCTGGAACGAGTTGGTTACAATCAACTGCTGTACTACATAATTTCTAGGTAGCTCATATACAGACTGCAATCGGGTTTTAGGGCCGGCTATTCAACGGAGTCAGCTTTATTAATGGTAGATAATGTAATAAGGGAATCCATAGACAAATGGAGAGTGACTGGGATGGTCCTTATTGATCTACGCAAAGCGTTTACAACAGTCAACCATACGATTTTACTGCAGAAACTAAGAGCATTAGGGGCCTCAGAAGCAACAATAAAATGGTTTAAATCATATTTAATCGGCCGATCCCAGTATGTGCGAATCGGAAAATCCAAATCAACTCGACTTAGTATAGAACATGGAGTCCCAGAGGGATCCGTCCTGGGTGCCCTCCTTTATATAGCTGAAACAAATGATTTTCATCAGGTAATAGAAGATGATACAGTCGACCCATCGTTTGCCGATGACACAGCCCTACTCATGAGCAACGAAGACACTAAAGCTATATCAAAATCGTTAACCGAAACCATGGGACACGTTGCCGAATGGTGTGCAGAGAACAAGTTAACCATTAATTACGGTAAGACTGAATGCATCTTACTGGGATCCCACCAGCGTGTCGCTGCGTCAGATGAAATGAAAGTTTTCTGCAATGACAAACCAGTCATAAACTCCATGTCAGTAAAATACCTAGGAGCCGAAATTAACACGCATCTGACCGGTTTAGAGATGGCGACAAAAATAATAAAAAAAGGTAACAATCGCCTAAAGTTTCTACATCGTAACGGAGCAGTACTTGACCAGCACACAAGAAGGCTCCTTTGTAATACCCTAATACAGCCGCACGTTGACTATGCGGCATCCACGTGGTTCAACTCTATAACTCTAAAGTACAAAAACCAACTGGAGGCCCTAGTACGGAAATGTATTCGTTTTTGCCTAAAACTAGGTGCCAGAGAACACATTGGCCTCCTTCACTACAAGGCAATCAACTGGCTACCATTACCCCAGCGTGTCGAGGCTGTCACGCTGGCGCACATGTACAGGATCGCACATGGTACGGCGCCAGAATACCTCTCCGACATGATTACACCGGCCCCTGGGAGACGCAGCGCACGCTCTCACAACCAACAACAAATCATTACACAGAGGTCTACTATCTACGGGCAGCACGCGTTCAGCTACAAGGGACCACTCCATTGGAATCGCCTACCCCAGTCCATAGTGAATGCGCCCTCCCTTTGATGCCTTCAAACACCAACTGAAAAAACACATATTAACAAACGTGGCAGAAACCGATATCTGAAAACACCTATTCGAGGCTGAGCCCCCCTCTTAACTCTTAACTTTAACATTAATATTATCCACTATTTTTATTTATAGGACCCTCATGGAAACGAGGTTTAATACCTCATGAGGCTATCCTTACACTTGGTTTTAACTCACAATTTTTTTAATAATCGAATGTTTTTACTTTACACATTCAAATAACTACTATGTAATTTACTTAACATTTTACGACATGTCCCCTTACAGTTAGTAATTATGTTCGGTGCAGTACGCTTTAAGCCAGCTCTACCACCAGTGTAAAAAAAATCAATCAATCAATCAATCAAACACCGATTGAGATAGTGGTTCTTGAGGTAGTCGCTTACTTTCATGGTTCGCCCCACACTAGTCTTGACAGAATGTGTGCGCTCTCTATGAGCTGAGCTACGCATGCAAATCTAGCCAAGAGCTGCTGTTTAATATACTTAGTCTCCTCCCATCAGCACGGCAGTATACCAGGTATCCTGTTGCTATAAACTTTTAAATAAATTCAAATTACGTATAAGATTAGTAGGGGACATTAGACTAGGAACATTCTTAGATGATTAGTTATTTAAATCGCTATGCTTTTTTATTGTATTATATACTATGGCACTACAGTAAAACTATAACTCCTAATACTACAGGTCGAGCGAGCTCGGTCATACAGTAAAACAAGGTGACGAAGTTATCTGTTATGGAATACCGGAGGCAACAAATTTTTAATTTTTCGTATTCATTCATATTTTTTTTAGATTTTTTTTAGACATTTGCACACCAATCGTCAAACTATGGTGGCTGAATGTGGCCAATCTCATTAATTTTTAAAATGGGAAATATAATAATAAATTAATTAATTATAATTCAACCAGAAAAAAAATTCATGATTATAATTTAACCAGAACAAAATTTATGAAATATAATTCAACCAGAAAAAAAATACAAAGAATAGGGTATACTTAAAAAATACAATATACTTCAAATATTTTGGAGGGAAATTTGAAATAACAAGTAACAAAAAAATGAGAAAAGGTTATATTTCGACCTCTATCGGCAAACTGTAGATAGAGTGAGTAGGCCTACCGTGCCACAAAGAAGGAGCCAGTTTCTGTACATAGAGTTGGTTCCATTTTGTTTCATAAGCCAAATGAGGCATTTTCCACAAAACAATATTATTTATTGTAATTTCGTTTTGGAGTATAATCAAAGGGTTTTGACATATTGGTAATCTTCTGTTATTTAAAAAAAAACACATTGTTTTTCGAAATATTGGAATCATGTATAGGGAAGTAGGTTGTTTCAGAAATTTCAAAAATTTTTTTATTTTTTTACAATTATTAATCAAAAATTATTAACCCTTAGACAAATTCGATTTCAAGGTTTTACATTTTTTTTATCAAATCTGCCTCTATGATATTAAACAATGAGGTCATGATTCATTTTTTCCAATTTTACATCAATGTTTCTCGAGCTAACATTTAAGTATTAATTACTAATATTTATAATATTAAAATGTCTTTTATGGCTTTAGAAGGAGGTCTATATGCAAAACTGGCTAATAGGTGGTTTTGAAACGATAAATATCTGAGTTATACGTGGGAGTAGGGGTTTCTAGGTGTGTTAATCGGATTCAGTATACATTTTAACATAAAGAAATACAGCAATCACCATTTCGGCACACATTGGTGGTTTCAAAAAGGGACCAAAGTTATATGCCAATTTTTAGCTTAAACGGGTTAAAATCGCGGAAACTTTATACGGTTTTTCACTGTCAGATATTTCGCTCTCTAGTGGCAGGCTGGTGAACTACGTAACGATTACCGACCCCACAAACACACTGGGTGTGTTCTAGAATATTCAACTTAAGAACGGGCCAATAACCATAATGGAATTGCTAGAAGAGTGAAAGGATACTTTCACGTTCTCACTTTCAGATATTTCGCCCTCTAGCGGCAGACCAGAGAACTGCAGACGGATTATCCTCCTTTGAATGAAACAGCTAATGGTCTAGTACAAATCTACTAAGTTGCAATTTTAACAGAATGAAAGCAAAGAAATGGGAGGACATTTAATAAGCGTACAGAACTGGTAAATTTACTGAACTGCACAGGGCCGGTGCGGTATTTCATTTCCCTCCAAAATGTTTGAAATATATTTCATTAATTTTATTTTATTTACATCGCCGTATCAAACAACAATTAAGAAATGTTTTTAAATAATATTGCGTTTTGGTGATATCCACGTACCGCTGCAAAGTTAATAACCAATTTAGTAACAATAAACTCAATAACATTTCTTGAGTATTCTCCATTGATGATAGCCATTGTGTGAATAGTTACTATAATAATAACTGATACGATTCTTCGTGCAAAATATATAGTCAAATATATACCAAATATATACTCAAAACTATCACAACTCTGTGATTCTAAATATTACAGCTATTTAATAATCCAAAAATTTACTAATTACCGATTTTTACCTAATTAAGTACAAATTTTGAATCGTGAATATATAATATAACGTTGAATAATGATAAGCTGCCTTCAAAGAAATTTAATGCAATATGCGCTGAAAATGAAAAAAAGTGCTACGGAAAAGTAGTACGTGAAAAAAGTGTATGGGTGGAAGTGAGGGAGTATAGGAGATTGATATTTTATTGTCATTTAGGAGCTCAACGATTTTAATTGGTTTATTTTATCACTCAATGACAACCTCCACCTTTTCAATGGATTATAAATAATAAATTAATTGGAATTTAGAATGTGATGAAATGTATTATGATATGTCGTTAATCGTCCTTGAATAAAAGTAATTATTTGTATGTTTTAGATAATAGATTTTTATTTGTTACCGAACGGATTTTAATTCATTATCTGCAATTCCAGATTGTAGGCCCATAATGTTGACATTGTTGCCCGTGCAGTGAGAAATCTTGGTAGGCGTATCGAGAAAGTAAGGCCAACAGCCAACAACAAGGGACTTGTTTTCGGTGCACCAATCTGATAGGTCCCCAAAATCTACAAAAAAGCATTAAATCTTGTGTGCAGCCAAAGGGGCTCCATATTTATCTTCTGAAACTTGTACCAAATGTTGGTACATATTCCAACCTATTCTATTCAGTGATATTTCTAAAAAAATTATGAGTTTTTCATTTTTGAATGCGTTATAGAACAAGCTGATGGGTCTTGCTTTATGGCCGCTTACCTTTTAGGTATGTCCATCTAAAGTAGGAACCTTGAACCTTTCAAGTTATCGGGCAGTTATCAATGTATGTAACAAAACTATTTAGATTATCAATGTTGATGTTGATGTATCAATGTCTATTAGTGCTGGGGTGTTTAGACCATGAGCTGCTTAGTAACGTTAGATATATGGGTTTCAGGGACGGTAAATCGTTAAGTATTTTAAAATATAAAAATCTTACGCTGTGCCACTTTTGAGGCCTCTAAATTGACAGCGTGGCAAATCCAAATTGTTGGTTTTTCTCTGTAGTGTTTTGTTTTTTAAATAATATTATTGGGGTTTTTAAAAACGTTAATCAAAATTAGTTAATACGTAAACATGAAACTGAAAGGGTTTGCTATTGGAGATGCTCATCTATTTTACTTGCCTCGGATCGCTCAGCCATTTAACCAACTCTTACTGCTTTCATATAAACTGCACTTTATGCAGCTGTATGCAGCTGTATGCAGCTGTATGCAGCTGTATGCAGCTGTATATAGTTATTACTTATCGAACTATGACGATGGCAATTAAGCGCTCATAATAGTTTCATGCAATTTCTTAAATAATTAGAAGTTACGTGACTGGGCGATAGTAAGGGAGATAATTGAGACGGATTCACCTAGACATTCCAGTGGATGGAATTACAGCATATTAGGTTACTGTAGGCCTAGTTATGAATTTTCATTGATTGGCTAGGAATTGCAACCACGAAGCGAAGGAAAATTAAATAAACTTTGACTCTTACTTGCCTTTATTCTAGTTAGATTTCCATGGATTCTAGAGTTTTCTGGAACTATTTGTTTAAGCTTTAGAAAAAGATCCATATTGTGGTTCAGTTCATGTGACACATACTGCGTTTATCGCGTATTTTATGTACTAATTAACGATTTTTGTATCAAAACGTCTGTTTGTAGTGGTTGTCATGGAAACTGAGAAATAGAACAACCTAATCGGATGCGGAATAAGTGATATTGTGGGTGTAGGAATTGATCCCAATGTCATAAAACAGTTCAATTTCTAATTTTATAAATTTTAACATCTGTTCAGCCTGGTTGCCATGGTAACTTGATTTCCAAAATAACCATAGTTAGATATCTCCAAGTTTCTATTATGCTTTGCCACAAATAGAGTTATTAATGTAGAATTGAATGATATAAACTTTAATAAATTTCAGTTACAAAGGTAAGTAGAAATTTCTGGACTGCTTTAAGTTAATAAAAAATGTCCGCTTGTTGTCCTGATAATATATATCAAGTTTCAAAATAATTTATCGAGATGTCCAAATAGACGTTTTTTTTGTATAAAACTTACATTTGCAGTGGTTGTCATGGAAACTGTAAAATAGAAGTCTTAAAAGCAACAACATAAGTTTCTATTGGTCGTACTGCCTAGAGTGCCTAACCCGAATAATCATTATCAGAAAATCTATTCCAGGAGTGTCTATACTGTTATCATAGCAACTAATTTTTTTTTTTTTTTTTTTTTTTTCAAAAGTGCGCCCCCAGTCGGGGCAATCCAAATTTATTAATAAACATCTTTGTTTCTCAGTTAACACTATCAGTAAAAGCAACAATAAATAATTATTTAGTAAAAAGTTTATAAAATACTAGTTAATGGTGGGGCATTTGGGCAGTTCAAGATGTGATACCTGTATTCTGAGCTACCTTTACAGTACATGCAGACACAATCGGGTGACAGTGGGTGAAATGGTGTATGGGTCTGGCAGAGTTTATGATGAAATCTGTGCGCCGTTAGTCTGGTGGCGATGTTTCATCATCATAGCAACTAATCCAAGTAGGTAATTCAAGCGTCGTTTTACTGTAAATTTAGTTTTAAAAAAAATCTCATTCAAAAATTAATTTACGAAATCATCATTACTCTAGAGGATACCAGATCGCAGATGAGTTTACAGATCCAGACGGATTATTTACAATGATACTGAACCTATAATGGTCTGATAGGATAGGCCTAATACCTACAGCGGTAGCAGTAATCGAAGGCGGCTGCTATCAATTACGTTGCGTCGAATCGTTGTATAAGCTTGGTGTAATATTTGCAATGTCTGTTTATCTTATCAGATAGAATCCTGTACTGCTACTGTGCTATACCATAATATGTTTGTTATTGGACTGCTGTACTGCTGTACAGCTGTAACTGGCAGCACTGCTATATTTGTTTTATAACATTACTGTTCTCATTATACGATATGGGTATTACAGTTCAGATCATACTTAATACAACATGGCGCTGCGAGTAGTCGATTGAACTCTACGCAAGAATAACAACCAACTGTTGCTATGCCTACAAAGGCGGAATTAGAAGCAGAATTAGCCGCACTGAGAGAGCAAGCTGCCGCTCAAACGACGGATCCGAATCTTGCCGCATTGACGATGTATTTCAACTCCCAGTTTGAACTTCAGAGGAGAGAGTCGGAACTGCGTTTAGCGATGATTAAAGAGGAATCCGATCGTAGGATCGACAGCATCCTGCATGGTGCAACCCGACCACCATCTAATACTAAACCATTAAACATGGAGATTCCTAAGCTCCAATCGCCCGAGGGTTTGTCCTTGAGGCAATTCGATGCATGGGGAATGCGTTGGAACGATTATATGTCCGGAACAAAACTCAGCGAACGCAATCGGTCGGAACGTCGGTCAGTTTTGAGATCGGCAGTTAATGAGGAATGGATTCAATTATGGGAAGAAGAAATACTCGGAATCACAATGGACGACGATGTCGAACAGATTATATTACTAATGCGTACTCACGTTCGAGGAAGGCGACACGTTTTAATCGATCGAAGCGACTTCAGAACACGAACGCAAAGTAGTGGCGAATCATTCGACGAGTTCTACATGGAGCTCAGAATATTAGACAGAGCATGCAGTTGGAAAGCAAATACACCAGAATATCGAGAGGAGCGGATAATATCAGCCATAGTTTCAGGTATACACGCATCTAAGACACGGCAATGACTTCTTGAAACTCCAATAGAGGATCTCACCTTGAATTTAGTCATTCACCTTTGTCGTACATTAGAATCAGGAGAAAAGACTGACAAACAGCTGGCATCAACCCAATCAAATTCCACTACAGTGGTTGTTGTTGATCAAGTGGATAATGACACCACTGACAATGTTAACGCGATTTCTAATTATAAAGTCAACAAGCGTACAGGTACCAGCAGAGGAGCTACCAATGCTCAACCACCAACACAATCCAATAGCTCCAATGCACATAACCGGGGTGGAAGCAATAATGTGTGTGGGCGTTGCGGATTTCCCGCTGAACATTCCTACACAAAGGGAAAATGCCCAGCGAAAGACATTATCTGCAGTGGATGCAAAAAAGTCGGCCATTACAAGCGGATGTGCAAGTCCGTTAATCAAGTTGAGGTTGATATGGATGAGTATGACGGCATAATTGGGGATGTTAATACAATAACCATCAATGCTGTTGATAAGAAACGCACAGATCTCGTGCTTCGAACACAGATTAAGTCACGACATGCTGATATTGCTTGGCTCTGTGACCCTGGGGCATTTGCTGACATTATGCCATACAGTGACTTTGCTATGCTTATTGATGACCTTGGAGGTGTTGAACTAAAATGTGATGACGTAACATTAACTGGCCCAGATAGCCGAATTCTAGAATCGCTTGGAGTTTCACCAATCACTGTTGTGCATAATGGTAGAACCTATAAAACCAACATTCACATTCTGTCCGAGGCACGGACCCCGCTACTTAGTCGATCAGCATGCGTGGCACTAGGTTTAATACCAAAAGACTGGCCCACAGCACATTTAATGATATTAACTCACTCTCTCTATCAACCACCCAAAAAGACAAGGTATTCCACAGTGCTGTAACAGACAACCATCAATCTACTAAATCAGGGTACAATGGAACTCTACCTAATGACGTCCGCAATAAACTCATTGAAGAGTTCATAGATATATTTCCTGACCTTGAGGAAAACAATGTACTTCCCACCATGGTAGGTCCCCCAATGAAGATCAAACTTAGTGATGATGCCATACCACAAGCAATTTACCGCCCCTACAAAATATCAATTAATGATACACCAAAGATAAAGTCCCAACTTGATCAAATGGTTCAAAAGGGAATTGTCAGAAAGGTTCCAATAGACGAAATTACTGACTGGATCAGTTCCATGGTAGTGGTTCCAAAGAAGAACTCAAGCGAACCGAGACTAACAGTAGACTTCACCAAACTTAATCGAGCAGTTCAGCGGCCTGGACACCCATCTAAGATACCTGCTCACGAGGTTGCTCAAATCAGTCCCGGGATGAGATTTTTCACTACCTTAGATGCACGTCACGGGTACTGGCAAGTACCACTACACCCGGACAGTGTCCCACTCACAACATTCATTACCCCATGGGGCAGTTATCAATATCTGCGGAACCCTATGGGGTTGATCTCAGCTGGGGACGAACATGATGCGAGGGGGGACGAAGCATTCGATCAAATAGATAATGTGCGGAAAATTGTAGAAGACATCATTATTTATGATAAAAGCCCCACTGAACATTATCAACGAGTAAAAGCTGTTCTTAATCGATGTCGGGAGTATGGCATTACTCTGAATCGGAATAAGTTCATATATGGTGAGAAGGAGGTTGACTGGTGTGGATACCGCATCACATCAGATGGTTACACCATAACACCAGATCTTGTCAAAGCACTGAAGTACTTCCCCATACCACAAAATAAAACTGACGTACGCTCGTTCTGTGGGCTAATTCAACAGTTTAGCAAGTTCACCGCTGATCTAGCAACATTAGCCAGTCCTATCAATGCAATCCTTTCTAAAGATACACCATTCATATGGGAGGCACCGCAACAAGAAGCATTTAATACAATTATCCTGGAGCTAACATCACCGAGGATTTTGGCTAATTTCACCTATGGGGCACCATTAGTTTTGGAGACAGATGCTGCTCAGTCTCGCGGATTGGGCTATGCCCTATGGCAGCAGCCACACATAGGGGAACCATTTCGTTTACTCGCATGTGGTTCTAGAACAGTCACAGCTGCAGAATCACGATACTCTGCAACAGAGGCTGAGTTACTAGCTGTTGTCTGGGCAGTTCGCAAGTGCCACTTATTTTTGCGAGGTGCCAAGTATTGCCTGGTTGTTGATCACCAACCTCTTATATCCATATTGAATCAAAAATCACTGTCAGAATTACCGTCGCCACGCATTGTTCGCCTTTGTGAACATTTGTCATGCGAAAACCTAACTGCAACATGGCGGAAAGGGACAGACCATACAGTTTCAGACGTGTTTTTACGGTACCCAGCGGACAAGCCAGACACCTCGGATGAGCAACTTACCTGTAGTGTTGAGTCATCCATCGGGGATATGATAAATACAATAGTTGAAACTGGGGGTAATGGAACTGCAGATGACCTGCACATAGAAAATGTTGACCATGAATCAACCAGAGACCCAGTTATCAAGAAATTATATCAGATGGTTAATTCAGGATTCCCAGCACTAAAAAAGGACCTAGATCCCGAACTCTCTCCCTATTGGACAATACGCCACCAATTATCACTATTTGGGAACATTGTATTAAATGGATCTCGCATAATAATTCCTACAACAATGCGTCATGGAGTCCTTCATCATCTCCATAGTGCCCATCAGGGACGAGAACGTATGTTGCGTCGTGCTCGCCAAATGATCTATTGGCCTGGTCTTACTAATGACGTAACAAACATCGTCAGTAGATGCAATGAGTGTGAAACACATAAAGACAGCCAAAGAGCTGAGCCACTCATACACCACCCACTACCAACAATCCCCGGTAACAGCATATCAGCAGATCTCTTTGAGAATGAAGGATGGAGTTACCTAGTGACCACGGACAAATATTCAGGATGGCCATGTATTTATTTCTGTGGCAAGAACGGCTTACTGGCGTCACCACAGCCGTTGTCATTAAACATTTCTATAACTGGATGCGGGATTTTGGTATACCATGTCAGTTAACAACCGACAATGGACCCCAATTTAAATCGAACGAGTTCATAACGTTCTGCAATAACAATGGTATATCATATAACCCTTCATCACCCTACAACCACCAATCTAACGGTCATGCAGAGTCTGCAGTAAAGGCGATGAAATCTCTTGTAATAAAAGTCGATCGAGATGTAAACTCCATCAATTTCAACAAATCTTTACTGGAATTCTACAATACGCCAAAGAATGATGGTCTGAGTCCAGCTCAGAGACGTGTTGGTTATACAACCAGGACACATATACCGAAACTAAATTATAGTCATGTTACATTCATGGAAGTTGAAGAAGCTGATCATAAACGAGAGATTCTGTCAGAGAAATCATCCAAATTATGGGATCGTGGCTCCAGGTTATTGAAACCACTACAAATCAACGATAGAGTTCGTATCCAATCGAATAAATCGGGTACGTGGGAAATGACAGGCACAATAATGTCTCAAAATTATCGGGGACGAAGTTATAAAGTAAAGGCAGACAACGGAACGGTCTATTGGCGCAATCGCCGCTTTCTTCGGCCCATAATGAAAACCAGACTCAGACAGCACTAATCAACAGCTTGTTAATAAGTCGTATGGCGACACCATCGATGACAATGATGGGCGACCAGACCCAACCCAGTCACGAAGTTATTCGGAAGTAGTTCAAACATCACCACCACGACGAAGCCGTCTCTTGCAAGGAAGGGATCCAGCATAAATGAGTAACTGTAAGGGTGAAGGGAGGCATGGGTAAAACAGTATTATTGTACTATTGTACTGAAATGATAGAGAAATGTTAAACTCAAGGGTGAAGGGAGGCATGGTGTAATATTTGCAATGTCTGTTTATCTTATCAGATAGAATCCTGTACTGCTACTGTGCTATACCATAATATGTTTGTTATTGGACTGCTGTACTGCTGTACAGCTGTAACTGGCAGCACTGCTATATTTGTTTTATAACATTACTGTTCTCATTATACGATATGGGTATTACAGTTCAGATCATACTTAATACAACAAAGCTCTCACTCAATAAGTTCGTTTGTGAGACTATCAATTTGACTGACTCACTGACTGCCTTACTGACTGTATGTACAGCGCTACTTTAATTGAATTTATTGAATTTATTTATTTCCTCAAAATTTATATAAAAAACGACAAACTAAGCAATACCACAGATTCTGCTGGGTACTTTGGAGTGTGGGTGGGCCGCCAATGTACGCAATTAAACACGCCAATGTACCGGAAAATAGTTTTAATTTCAATAAAATATAACTAAAATGGCAATAGAAAAACTACAATACAATAGTGCACTAGTGCAAAATATTGATCTAGTCACTTTATGCCAAACACAATGTACAGTAGTGGTTGCGGTATACAGTAAAGTATACAGTAATATGCTACTTTACGACCCGCTGTTACACCAAAAGGCAATTTACTATAAAGTTGCTAATATGTAGTTTATAATACAAATCGATACTATAAATGAAACGCTTTGTGTGTTTCCCTGGCTAATTGGTGGTAATAGTAATACACCGGCACCTAATATCCAAGACTATCGATTTATACGAAATCTGCGAGAACCGATAAGATAGCTGATAATATTGATGTTTGATAGACATAAACTCGTTAAAGGCCCGTTTCCGTGCAGCTTTTTTATGTGACGTATTCTGAGCTTTTTTTGAGTTATTTTTCAAGCTTTTTTTCAAGCTTGTTATGCCCTTTCTAACGTTCAGTTAAAATTAAGATGTAATATGAATGTTCTAGAAATAGATAATTATGTTACAAGCTTGTTTGCGGGAGTCTGGCTTTCCCTATATCTTTCTATACCCTTCCCCACATTAGCATTACCCACGATGTTCTTTCAATTTATTTAATATGTTCTGTAAGATCAAAAAATAATGTTTTGCGATACTGCAATTCAAATTACAAAATTACAAATAAACATACTGAAACTAAATTTAATTGCAATATTATTTGAACGTTCATAAATAAACTTTCAAACATCGGACTTATTTAGGTTAAAAAAAATTAACGCAAAACTGAATGTTGTAATATTAACGTTGATTATTCGTTTGTTTTGCTCAAGGCCTACTTGATATTAAGTGGGATTGGTTTTGCTTCATATACAATTTTGTTCAGCAGGACAATAAATTACTTACCGGTTAGTCACAACGTCGGCAAGTTTTACCTTATTCTTGTTTCATGATGTACCACATAGCAACGTTTAATTTCTAGGGTGGACGTCGGTGCAACCTGGGCATGATGTGTAGGCGTAGGTGTAGTTGTAGCGTTTACTTATAATTTATTTGGATAATAAAATTCAGCTATAAATTACTGATTTAATAGAAATGGCACTATGCTCAGTTTCTGGCACACCCGTAGGGGGTAGGCTAGTATATAAATCATTCAGGGGTTTACTCAAAATGAAATTAGAAAGCTATAAAGTACAAGGTCAGACTAATTCCACGATATGATCTAGATAGGAGATAGAGTTCCATGTGTATATGGGGGTGGGGGTTGGGGGTTGGGGGTTGGGTTGGGGGTAGGCGGGTTGTTAGATGGCGGGTTTGTAGAGTAGTCAGCATTCCCCTACCTTGAAGACATCAAGGGAACCTCTTTGATACCCCAAGCTGTAATGGTTCAAATCTATTTCATTGCTGCCTTTATAACTGATCTAAAACACCAGCAGCAAGGTCAGAGAGGAGCAAGTCCCCACAGTTGCGATAACTACACATGACAGGCGAAATCTAAGTGGCATTGGTAAATATCTGCTACCGGTACTAACAGTATTCGTGGTTAGTAATGATGAGTAGCACTTTACAAGATTACAGTTGTGGCTAATAAAGAAATTGAGTGCAATAGTTGTAAAAAATTTATTGCCACGACTTATAATCAATTAGACTGATTATTAACGGTGGTATATGTTTTGCGGTCTGGGACTTCTGCCTGGGCTCTGTGCGATTAGCTCCAAATTATTACAGTACCGTCACAGTAAGCAGAACTTTAATTTTAGCCCATTAGCCGTGGCGCATCCGGTACAAACCCAGAAAAAAACCACTCATTTCACCCAAATTACTAACTATATTTATGTGTAAACATGTTGCTCTTCTCCCTCCATAGCTTTAATTGTTCTATCAGAAGTCTGACTTTAGTCCAATCCGTTAATTAATTTCGCGTCTTTAGCTCTCGAGGTCAAAGATTCTAGCCGAGCAGACGATCTTGATAAATTTCAATTTCGGCGACAATAAGGGAATAGTCTTTCGCCAAATCATCGAAGAGAACTTTACACATTTAGACACATTTTGGAAATGCATATTCTGGTGTAACAGCAACGGACTGGTTGCACCGGACTGGTTGCACCGGACACCGCCTCACCGGACACCGCCACAGCGGACACCACCAAGACGGACACCACCACAATGGACACTGAACTAACTATTAATAGTCAAGGAAATGTATGGGTTGGATTGGTTGTTGTAGAATCAGATTAAACAAAAAACTATTTGTGTGTTTACTTTGTACACGATAGGGCAATAATTATCACACAATACGCAATAATATCTCCCTTTAATAAAATTTGTTATTCGGGTACACGGAATCCCCTAATTATTTTACAAATCTTAATGTGAACTTATGACATCCCGACATCTTTGCGAGTGATACTACTACTACTACTACTAGGATCGGCATGCTGCATTGCAGCTGCATTTTTAAGAATGCTGTGCCGGCTTGTCAACAAAATTGCGCCGCCACAACTCCCTATCACCCATGACATTTGCTAGATCATCCGCATCTTTAAGGCCAGTGTCCTTTAAGATGCGTCTCAAGAAAGTCATGGGCTGTCCACCATGCTTATTCACTCCATGAGGCTGCCAAAGTACAAGATTATGCACTGGCTGGTCCTCACGGCGAAAGCAATGTCCTGCAAAGCGGAGGCGATTTTGTTCTAGTGTCAAGCTTGGGGGAACCAATGAGACACCTCCAATGTTATATAGTGTCTGGTTGGAGATGTGTGCATTGTACTTGACACAATGTACCCGGCGTAGCATTCTTGTGAATGTGCCATCCAGAGATTTGGTGTCCTCAGCAGTTAGAGCCCAGCATGGACTCCCATAGAGGAGTACTGGAACTACTGCTGCTCTAAATAATCGGACCTTAAGTTTCCGATTAATTCTAGGTGACTTCCAAATCCTGGAAAGCCTATTCAAGGCTGCCCAAGCCTTTCCCTTACGTGATAATTATCTAGAAGCATTTGAACAAGGTGTCTCTCTGCTATTTCAGCAGAATTTGTTATTTTTCAGGACCTGATCAGGGCCAGTGGAGTAGATGGTGTTCCCCCTCCCTGAGGTCTTTAAAATACCTGAGTGTTTAAAGCTCATCTATCCCGTCATAGTAGACATGTACAGAACAACAAGAGTCCCACAAGAAATGAAAACAAATAAGTTGGTGCCAGTTCCCAAGAAGGGCAAGCTAACACTCTATGGTTCTTTTCGGGGAATCTCATTGATCTCGATTGCTGCAAAGCTATACAATAGGATTCTATTAAATCGCATCAGGGATCCCATTGAGAGACTGCTCCGTGGAAATCAGAATGGGTTCCGTAAAGGTTGTGGGACCATGGAGCCCATTTTGGCACTTAGAAGGATAATTAATTGAGAGTTATTAAAAAGGAAAGACAGGCATCTGGCTGTTATCTTTGTTGACTTCTTCAAGGCCTTTGATTCATTATGTTCAGCATACTTTCATTATATGGGATCCCTGATGAAATTATTGCAGCAATCAGATCAGTATATACGATGGTTCAACAACATTTGTGTCTACTGTTGATGGTAGACAGAACGATGGTATGGTATGGTATGATGGGAAGGATGGTATGCTTGAGCATGTGGACGATTTCTGTTACCTGGGATCATGGATCCGGAAGTCAGGTGAGGATCTTCGAATACGGAAGGGAAAGGCTTGGGCAGCCTTGAATACGCTTTCCAGGATTTGGAAGTCACAGAGAAGTAATCAGAAACTTAAGGTCCGATTATTTAGAGCAGCAGTAGTTCCAGTACTCCTCTATGAGAGTCCATGCTGGGCTCTAACTGCTGAGAACACCAAATCTCTGGATGGCATATTCACAAGAATGCTACGCCGGGTTCATTGTGTCAAGTACAATGCACACATCTATGATATAACATTGGAGGTGTCTCATTAGCTCCCCCAAGCTTGACACTAGAACAAAGTCATCTCCGCTTTGCAGGACATTGCTTTTGCCGTGAGGATCAGCCAGTGCATAATCTTGTCCTTTGGCAGCCTCATGGAGTGAATAAGCATGGTGGACAGCTCATGACTTTCTTGAGACGCATCTCAAAGGACACTGGCCTTGAAGATGCGGATGATCTAGCAGATGTCATGGGTGATAGGCGGCTCAATTTTGTCGACAAGCCGGCCCAACATTCTTAAAAATGCAGCTGCAATGCAGCGTGCCGATTCTAGTACTAGTAGTAGTAGGCCCTGATTGAGGGCATTTGTTAGCAGCCCATAATATAAAAATTAATCAAGATAAATTATATTTACATTGGAGATATCATTCCATCCGTGAATATTATTACCATTAGAATATTTACCGCTACGCGATTCATTAGCAGTTTTATACAATTTAAATCAAGACTTATAATCTAGAACTTTCAATTTCAAAAGCTACACATGAATAGCTACGGTATGTAGGGTACCGATGCACTCGTGTAGTATACATATAGTCTGTGAACTTAAAGTAAATATGTTGGATACCGGTCACCTGTCGCTATTGGATTACCACCCGCCATAAAAACAATTTTCACCAGCCATATAAAGTTCTACATTATGTCCTTCCTTTTCTACCTACGGAATTTCATTTATTATTTCCATTTTCGAATAAATAATTATTTGATTAATTGGCACAATTCTAGCCACCATAAATATATATGAATATATATTTTACGGTTGACAGTGTATTAGGGGCAATACAAAATTTTTTTGAGCCATAAATAAATACAATTTGTTTGGAACCTATCATCCTACTTTGGAACCTACCTAGTTCATCGAGCGTTTCTTTGGGGCAGCCATTGAGATTGAACCATCACAACTTCTGATTATCGCGTTCGCAGCCCAACTTCTGGTTATCGCGTTGGCAGCCCAACTTCTGGTTATCGCGTTGGCAGCCCAACTTCTGGTTATCCCTTTGGCAGGCATAAAATGATACTAACCAACCAACCAAGGATGGATGGGTGTGGGTATTAAAGTCAGTGAATGGCAACACTAACTAGCTGATATTCTCCCATGGTGTGTGGTTAATTAAATGTAAATTTATTGGTGAAGAGTTTGGTTCCGGTAAGATTTGTTGTGATAGTTGTATTTGAATCTCCCGCCCGTTTGGTGTAAATTAAGGTGGCATCACTACACTTGAAACCTTAGCTGAGTTAGATTAACTAACACCTGGGGCTTGGAAGAGAATATCCCCTGAATACAAATTACAGCTGCACTATTGAATTAAATCAGCACCTCTCTCTAATTAGTTTATTTGGTCATGTACAGGATACACTTTGAACATTGTCTTGCAGATTAGCATCTTTGCTTAACGTATTTACATTATTTTATATTATAAATAAAATTAAATAAAGTTATCGATGTCTGGAAACACTAAACACAGGATGCAACTTGAATCGAAGACTCACTCTCTCTTGGCTTTAACATATAAAGCAGGGAGGGAGCCACCCAACAGTCCTGAAAAGTCCATACAACCCTTTATATATAGTCCAGTAACCAGGATCCCGTTGTTACGCTGGGTTTGTGTAATCCGACACACCTGAAGTGTCTAACTTAGTGACACAACAGTGCGAAATTTCTTCAGCCTATAGTCGGATTTGAATCAGCGCTTCCAAATAATATCCCCAAGAGGGGCAACCCAACACTCTTCATAACGTTTCGTAGAAGTTCGTTGATCTTGATAGTTGCAAAGACACATTAGAATTCTATTAAATCGCATCAGGGATCCCACAGAGTGACTGTTCGTGGGAAGCAGAAAAGGTTCCGTAAAGGAAGAGTGTAAAACACGTGAATCATTCTGATTCAAAATTGTGGAGACATTCTACGCGACATGAGATTAAAATAAATAAAGATGGGATGATGGTTTCACTAATAGCTCAAGAAGTAGATGAAATTCAGCCAAGTACTTTAATAACCTAACCTTTGCTGATGATTTAGGAGTACTGTCAGAATCACTAGAGGGAGCCCAACTGCTTACCAGCTCATTAGATGATGCTGCTTCTAATGTTGTTAATTTTGTTAACTCCAAGAAGACAACAACAATTTTGACAATTAAATTTTGACAATCCTCAGAAAGTGCCTGATGGTATAAGCCCTAATAATAGCATTCTTGAGCATATGGATGATTTCTGATACTTGCGAAATGAGAACGATAGTGCCGAAATGACCTATATAAGGCGCAGAAAGAGTCCCGACTCAAACAGACTACAGCGGCCAAGAATGCAGTTAAGGCTGCATCTAGGTCCCTGAACAGGCAGTACTCTGTTAATCTACAAGAGCTAATAAACCAACAGGTTGATGCCATCAATGATGCTGACGACAGCAGGCAATCATCCCAGGCATGGAAATCGTTCAATTTGCTTACTGGGCGGAAAAGCCAACCAACCACCAAGGTTAAGGCTGAATCACCAGCCGATCGCCAGTAAGGTTGGAAGGCCCACTTTGAAAAGCTCCTCAATAATGACAGGGTATTGCCTGATAACTTTATAGAAGTAAAAGTGTCTGAGTCTGTACTCCCAGATATTCCCATTGGCGATATCTCCTTTGCAGAAGTGAAGGCTGCTGCAAAGAGCATTAAGACCAATCGTGCCAGTGGAGTAGAGGGTGTTCCCCCTGAGGTCTTGAAAATACCTGAGTGTTTAAAGCTCATCTATCCCATCATAGTAGACATGTACCGTACAACAAGAGTCCCACAAGAAATGAAAACAAATAAGTTGGTTCCAGTTCCCAAGAAGGGCAACCTAACACTCTATGGTTCTTTTCGGGGAATCTCATTGATCTCGATTGCTGCAAAGCTATACAATAGAATTCTATTAAATCGCATCAGGGATCCCATTGAGAGACTGCTCCGTGGAAATCAGAACGGGTTCCGTAAAGGTCGTGGGACCATGGAGCCCATTTTGGCAATTAGAAGGATAATTGAAGAGTTATCAAAAAAGAAAGACAGGCATCTGGCTGTTATCTTTGTTGACTTCTTCAAGGCCTTTGATTCAGTCTCCCGCTCACGTATGTTCAGCATACTTTCCTTATATGGGATTCCTGATGAAATTTTTGCAGCAATCAGATCAGTATACGATTGTTCGACAACATTTGTGTCTACTGTTGATGGTGACACAGAACCATTTGAAGTGTTATGGGGCGTCCTCCAGGGAGACACACTTGCACCATTCTTGTTCATAATTGTGGTTGACTATATTCTACGCATGTCCTTAGATCATCATAATGATGATGGGGTGATGATAACTACACCTACTGGCTACAGAAGTCGAGGAAATCCTGCCAAGTACCTAAATGATCTAGACTTCGCTGATGACTGCTTCGAGTGTTGGTCTTTTTATTAACTCCAGAAAGACCAAAATTTTGACAGTTAACTTGGAAAGTTCTCAGCAAGTCTCTGATCGGATGAGCATAAACTCGAAGGATGGTATGCTTGAGCATGTGGACGACTTCTGTTACCTGGGATCATGGATCCGGAAGTCAGGTGAGGACCTTCGAATACGTAAGGGAAAGGCATGGGCAGCCTTGAATAGGCTTTCCATGATTTGGAAGTCACCGAGAATTAATCGGAAACTTAAGGTCCGATTATTTAGAGCAACAGTAGTTCCAGTACTCCTCTATGGGAGTCCATGCTGGGCTCTAACTGCTGAGGACACCAAATCTCTGGATGGCACATTCACAAGAATGCTACTCCGGGTTCATTGTGTCAAGTGCAATGCACACATCTCGAACCAGACACTATATAACATTGGAGGTGTCTCATTAGCTCCCCCAAGCTTGACACTAGAACAAAGTCATCTCCGCTTTGCAGGACATTGCTTTCGCCGTGAGGACCAGCCAGTGCATAATCTTGTACTTTGGCAGCCCCATGGAGTGAATAAGCATGGTTGACAGCCCATGACTTTCTTGAGACGCATCTTAAAGGACACTGGCCTTGAAGATATGGATGATCGAGCAAATGTCATGGGTGATAGGGAGTTGTGGCGGTGCAATTTTGTCGACAAGCTGGCACAGCATTAGTAAAAATGCAGCTGCAATGCAGCATGCCGATACTAGTAGTAGTAGATACTTGCGAATATGTATCCTGAATTTAGGTGAAGATCTTCAGTTATTAAGAGGAGGGGATAAGCAGCATTGAATAGTTCGAGCAGGATTTGGAAGGCCCATTTAATAAAACGGAATCTGAAGGTACGATATTTTGGACAGCAGTAGAACAAGTATGTGATTCCATGCTGGGGACATCAAATCTCTGGATGGCACATACATAAGAATGTTATGTCGGGTTAATTATTTTAAGTACAATGAACACATCTTCAATCACCCCATATACATATATAGATTAGTTGCCTCCGCTTTGCTTTTGCAGTGAGTACTATCCATTGCACAGTCATTGGCGGCCTCATGGAAAGAAAAAGCATGTTGTACCTCTCATGACTTTCTTGAAGGATACTGGCCTTGGAGAAGTGGATGTTCTAGCGACTCATTGGTGATAGTGAGTTTCAATTTTGTCGTCAAGCTGGGTGGTAGAGCCAGGAGCATGATAGGAGCCGAACAAGCAGACACATTCACTTGAAAGATCATGAAACGGTTTAGCGATGGAACAATAGATCTTATTGTGGAAGACGTGGGTACTTAGATGGCAGGATGATGAACCAGAATAAGTATGTACCTGTACCAGTATGCGGTAATGCCATTATCGTTTAAGTTATCAGTGGATCTCCTGTACCAGTAACGAGTTTTGAGTGAAAGTTTCAAAGAGGCTGACAGATGAAGGTCGAGCATTCTCTTAAGGCCTGTTTACACGTGGCAACTTTTAGAGCAACTTTCTCAGCAACTGGCAACTTTTTTTGGAGCAACTTAATTTAATCGCTGTTTATACGTGGTAACTTTACCAGCAAATTGGCCGGCAACTTTTAGAGCAACGTGGCAAGTTAGACTGCAAAATAGTGGGTAGTTTTATCTAGTAGCTAGTTTTTGATAATTTAATTTGATTGTCCCGCATTAATTCGCCAACGCAAATTCCTTCAAGTTGCCGTAAAAGTTGAGCAACTTTTAGGGCAACTTTTTTACGTGTTTACATGGAACAGCTTGATGGCAACCTGGGTTGCTCTACAAGTTGCCCAGAAAGGTGCTCTAAAAGTTGCCACATGTAAACAGTCCTTTAATTAAAGTGGTTTTTATTTTGTCCAGGTCCTTTAGATCAATGAGAGATAAGAATTTGCCAATTTCGGATAAAGCATAAGTAGTAAGGGAGGAATACTTTTAGTCCAGTTCCGCTGGAGAGTATATTTAGTATGTTTAATGGGCAAATTGCACCAATGGATATCTTGTTTTTCGAATTAATATGTTTGGAGAAAGATAAAGATGGTTGCATAACATCCCAAGTTATTTATTTTCTTTGGTAAATATAATGGGTTCATCAGCGTAAATAAATTTATTTGATCGAGCCATTTCAAAACTTAGTCTTGGCCTTAAATCACATTGACTTCCAACCCATTGGCTACGGCTAATAGATATAAGCTTGTTGGCATACCACCAGGTATTCTAGGTATATGAAATAACATTATAAAGCAATTATTATATGCAATCCGCAGTTTTTCGTTCACAGATTCTGCATAATTTCGTTTAGCCCTGAGGGCATTCCAGTAGATACCAGCACACATGGCACTAAATAAGGAGACTTTTACTTTATTATGCACCAAACTTACAGGCTA
Source organism: Nemertoderma westbladi (assembly GCA_032718475.1). Classification (NCBI taxonomy): domain Eukaryota; kingdom Metazoa; phylum Xenacoelomorpha; order Nemertodermatida; family Nemertodermatidae; genus Nemertoderma; species Nemertoderma westbladi. Next base: position 57,244 of record JAUCBJ010008083.1, read on the forward strand.
GCAAAGTAACTCTGGAATAGAAGAAGTACCAAGGTTTTCCCAAGGTTTGGAAAATTTTCGCATAACTCCCACACTGATGAATAAGATAAAGAAATTAATTTCTACAACAATTTTTTATATGTGATAGGAAATAAATTCAAGCAATAAATTAATTGATTACTATTTATAAAGATGCCTATCGATATACACTATGTTGCTTATAAGAAATAAATTGACATTCAATGGAATTACAATATAGAGTTTTCATGTTCCAACACAACACAACACATTTCATTTTCATAATACATAATGATAAGCAGTCCATTTTCTACAGTGTAATTTAAATCTATACCTACGGTAATGTAAAAAAAATACAGCACAGCAATGTACAGTTATAAATAAGTGCTCATACTGTTTGATTAGTTTTGGTCGGTAATGTTAGTGCGAATCAGTTGTGGGAGGTTGGCTACATACCGTGAACATATGGAGATTTAAATTCTACAACAAAATCTTAATTAATTGTTTCACGGATAACTACTACCTGAGTCCGATGTTTCTGGACCGACTGAGATAAAGGCATGTTTGACATCATGGTAAATCTATTTTCTCTGTGCTCCCGTTCTGAAAAACATTTAAAAACCCTGTAAGCGTCTATGCGAAAGGACTTGTTACTCGCGATGTACATAGCAAAATTCTTTGAAGCGTTGAGCAGTGTGCATGACCGTGCAACATAGTACCAGTTGGTGGATACGTAGAAGTTCATAGCGATTTCTTCACTGAAAAATGTGAAAATAAAATAGACTATCAGATCTGGGGTAAATAGAGCAACAAATGCAGTCGTTGTAATTGTAAGAGTTGTTGTTATTCGCATATGACTTTGCATTGACTGCGTACTAGATATGGTTCTAATGCAGAGATTTGAGGGCCTAGTATTCCCTCCTCCACTCCTCCTTTGACGCCGGATAATTTTATACAGAATAGATAATGTTGTTAGAATCATTGTAATAAATGGAATTACATAGACCACACTTATCATCGAATAAATCTCAATTTTCATAACTATTTGGAAGAAATCACTCGTCTTACAAAGCGCCATTTGAATGATGAAAGGTGCTGTGGTGGTAATGGATAGAACGATGAGCCCAACGATTAGACGGTATACTAGTGTGCAGGTTGCGTGAACACGATGGCGTAAGGGAAGACAAAGTGCAAACCAACGGTCCAAACTTAGAATTAACATCAACCAAACCTCAATCTGAAAAACAAATCAGTTGAAAATAAATAATTGAGGGGGCGGGGGTGCCCTCATTTCCTTTGAAGTTCGACAAATACTGAGTTTATTAATATGTAAGAATGTCTGTCAAT
>JAUCBJ010008084.1:0-71585 GCA_032718475.1 Nemertoderma westbladi
TCACTACTACTACTACTACTAGGATCGGCATGCTGCATTGCAGCTGCATTTTTAAGAATGCTGTGCCGGCTTGTCAACAAAATTGCACCGCCACAACTCCCTATCACCCATGACATTTGCTAGATCATCCGCATCTTTAAGGCCAGTGTCCTTTAAGATGCGTCTCAAGAAAGTCATGGGGTGTCCACCATGCTTATTCACTCCATGAGGCTGCCAAAGTACAAGATTATGCACTGGCTGGTCCTCACGGCGAAAGCAATGTCCTGCAAAGCGGAGGCGATTTTGTTCTAGTGTCAAGCTTGGGGGAACCAATGAGACACCTCCAATGTTATATAGTGTCTGGTTGGAGATGTGTGCATTGTACTTGACACAATGTACCCGGCGTAGCATTCTTGTGAATGTGCCATCCAGAGATTTGGTGAGATTTGATTATCTGTCACAGATAAACTGTAACCTGCTTCTTCCCCTTAATTGACAACAGACCAAATTAATTTATTACCAAATTAACTATTTGTGGAAAGGGTTTTGAGATTGGGACAGTAGTTGAGAGTGGGATGTAAGTTGGGAATGGAACAGGAGTTGGCAGTGGGAAGGACGATAAACTGGATTTAAATTCTAGTACGGAGGAGTTGTTTGGGGAATTTTATGATTTGTTTATAATTGGAAAATAAATGTCAAAATTTATAATACTGTAGTTTAGTTTCCATATACCATATCAATATGTCCCATACATGACATCAAAAAACTGTCTATTTACATTTTCAAATTATTTTTTTGATATAAAATAAACATTTTCAGTTCACCCTATGCAATAGATTTGTGTATCACATTGTTATAAACAGGAAAAAAACAATTAGCCCCACTTTTCACGGAAAGTTTCCCAGAAAGTGAAACTTTCTGTTGTCACTCTATAAATAATTTATTTTTAGTGATAGAATTTTTAAATTTTTTCTCACCAGAAACCTTTGCACTTCGATATGATATCTCTTGCCGGACACCTCAATACCACCATTAAACGACTGTTACTTCAAATTTTCAAGAATATGGACAAAGTACGAAAAAATATTTATAAATTTCCCATAGGTGACAAAATGTTTTTATCAATTTTTGCATTCCGGAACGTTTCTCTCAATAACGGCCAAGAAATTTTTGGAGCATTTTCTTGTTTCATATGCAGAAATTATCGCTCTTTCTAACTATCATTACGACAAATTCTCAAAGTTAATTTAAAAATTCAACAAATTTCAAAAATCACGTACGGGACGGGACATATGGTGAATATGGTTGGCATTGACCCTATATGATAGATAGGCCTATTTCCGCTGAACGGAAATATCTATACATCATATATGTAACCAATCATGACGATGGGGAGAGCCACGTAGTGTGGTGAGCAATAATTTGGAACATACCCCAACCATAAATTTTTTTTACAAAAACTAATCTAAATGTTTACAGTTAACTAGATATGAAAATACACCAAAATGTCAAGAAAATATTTTAACAAAAATTGGCTCCAAAATAAATGTAAACAGAAGAGATAGGGGGGGGGGGACTGGACGCAAATACCGTGGGATTTGGGATTAAGGAATTTGGGAATAAGGGATTTGAGAATAAGGTATTTGGGATTAAGGAATTTGGGAATACTGTAAGGTATTTGGGATTTGGGAATCAGGTATTTGGGTATTGGGAATAAGGTATTTGGGATTTGGGAATAAGGTATTTGGGAATAAGGTATTTGGGATTTGAGAATAAGGTATTTGGGATTTGGGATTAAGGTATTTGGGAATTTGGGATTTGAGAATAAGGTATTTGGGATTAAGGTATTTGGGAATAAGGTATTTGGGAATATGGTATTTGGGATTTGAGAATAAGGTATTTGGGATTTGGGATTATGGTATTTGGGAATAAGGTATTTGGGATTTGGGAATAAGGTATTTGGGATTAAGGTATTTGGGATTTGGGAATAAGGTATTTGGGATTTGCGAATAAGGTATTTGGGATTTGGGAATAACGTATTTGGGATTTGGGGCTAAGGTATTTGGGATTTGGGAATATGGAATTTGGGATTTGCCATTATATTAGTGATTATCGGTTTTTATTTGTTGGTCGGCCATTATTGGTTGACTGAAGAAGATACGCAATGCGTATCTCATTATGCCTCATAATAAGCCTCTCGTTAACAAGTCAACCCCACGGACTAGCGGCACTGGCTGTTTCCGCTGACGGGGCTCAGTTGAACAACGCGTCACTTTGGGATCTGGGAATAAGAAATTTGGGATTTAGAAATAAAGAAATTTGGGTAAATCATTTGGGCTTTGGAAATAGGGAATTTGGGATTGTGAATCTGTAAATAAAACGTATTACAAGTTTATGCAGGTTAGTAAAGGCGCAGACTATAGAGGCGGGAAGATAGAATTAAAACAATAAACGATAGTTAACACATGTTACAAGATTATGCAGGTTAGTAAAGGAGCAGGATATAGAGGCGGGTAGATAGAACCCAAACAATAAACGATAGTGTTCGCGGTATTTCAACTTTTCATAACGCGAGTTGAATATTTTTTGTATTTATTAAAAACGATTATTCCGATATCACTACTGGGTGCGGGACCATGGGTTTTGGGCACATTCTATAAACTGGGGGCGATTTATGGGCGAACTTTGGGGCGACTTACAGGGTACGGGACTAATTTCATGTTTATAAGGGCCAGGGGGGATGGAAAATTCAAGCAGTATTCAGGTTAGCCTGATTACTATTAGGCCCTGGCCAACTTCCTGCTGCCTGTAGAGGTGCCAGGCCTAAAGGACAAGGACTGCCCTTAACGGTCCCTGGCCAACAGCAGTTATTACGAGCCTGAAAAGGACATCGGAACGCCGGCTGCTTGCGTCAGGGAATTGCGACGGGAAACGACAGCCCCCTTAGCCAAGCCATACTGGTTCTCGATGACCGATCCCTTTGGGGTTCGCGAGGGGTGGGACAGACACGCGAAAGGGTGGCCGACTTACAGAGGGAGGGTTTGACGAGGACTGCCCTTAGCGGTCTCTGGTCAACAGCAGTTATTACGAGCCTGAAAAGGACATCGGAACGCCGGCTGCTTGTACCAGGGATTTGCAACGGGAACCGACGACAGACCCCTTAGCCAAGCTGTACTGGTTCTCGATGATCGAGCCCTTCGGGGTTCGGGAGGGGTGGGACGGACACGCGAACGGGTCCACCGACACGACAGACTCCTAGCCAAGCCGTACTGGTTCTCGATGACTGATCCCTTCGGGGTTCGAGAGGGGTGGTACGGATACGCGACAGAGTCTACCGACTGGACCGACCCTTAGCCAAGCCGTGCTGGTTCTCGATGATCGTTCCCTTCGGGGTTCGTGAGGGGTGGGATGGACACGCGACGGGGTCGAAAGACAAAGGACTGGACTCTACTGGCCTACCGACTGTTCGGAGCAGTTTCTCGGCTGCCGAAGCGACTACGAGCCTGAAAGGGACTCGGAAAGCCTAGGTGGTTGGGTTTCTGCGATGAACCGACGGACCCCTAGCCAAGCCGTACTGGTTCTCGATGATCGAGCCCTTCGGGGTTCGGGAGGGGTGGGACGGACACGCGAACGGGTCCACCGACACGACAGACTCCTAGCCAAGCCGTACTGGTTCTCGATGACCGATCCCTTCGGGGTTCGAGAGGGGTGGTACGGATACGCGACAGAGTCTACCGACTGGACCGACCCTTAGCCAAGCCGTGCTGGTTCTTGATGATCGATCCCTTCGGGGTTCGGGAGGGGTGGAGCGGACACGCGACAGGGTCGACCGACACCGACACTACGGCATCAAGACTAGGACCGAGGGAAAATCTGGGGAACATTAGTTAGGCTAAAATCTGAGCGAACAGTGGGTAATTAAATAATATACTGTAGGGATTTATATTGTCGTGTATAATTATTGTGAATATTTGGTGTATATTGATTTGGGGAAGCCCAAAATTATTCTCAATCAGGATTGTAACAGGATTGTAACAGGATTGTAACAGGGTTAACTACATTAAAGAATATATCCAACCAATGCAGCTTTTTCTCAACCGCAATCCTGCATCTAAGAAATTCCTCCTTCTCCACAATCAATATCCGGTGACTGGCCGGGACTCCGTGGTCTGTAAAGCCCCGCCTCCAGCATCGGCGTTTTTCCCCCCTGGGATAACGGCAACAAAATTGAGAATAATTACGGTCAATTTTGACAGGGTGTCAAAATTGAGAATAAAACGCGGCCAACTTCAACTGGTGGAAGTTGAGAATCCTACAATACTCTTCAAAACTCTCTACGTGCTTGCCAGCACCCACTACGAGGAAACTCTGGTATTTGAGTTAAGACTAAGTCGTGGTTTAATTAATCAACAAACTCGATCTAACCAACTCGTAGTCGGCAGATCACATATTTGGAGAGTTGTTAACAGGGAATGGAAGTATCGATCACACCCATTGATATAATCCAAGTTGAGCCAGGAATCTGGCACGTCGAGGTTGAAGTACAAGGAACGAACGTCGGACGATTCAGGATTACCGTTCGGGTGGTCCAAGCTGAGTACAATACCTACGAGGAACTGTTCTATGACATCGCATATCTAGCTATCGACGAGGCACTACAATGACAACAAATAACGTATTCGATACCGATGAGATGGATCACCACACAGACTCGGAAACCGACGAGATACCGAACATCAAGAACATGGCTCGTCGACTAGGTTCTCTCAAAGGCGGAGTCACTCGAGCGTACCAACGTATAGAGAAACAACTCAAGGGAGTCGAAACCCCCCTCAATGAGATACAAACTCAGCTTCAGAGTATCCGAAATATCTTACAAAGATATGAGAGAATGATACAGGCGTACCAAGAACTCATCCCCGCCACCGACCAGGTAAATTATCCCAAATTGGAAGAACACGTTGCACGCCTAGACGAATTCCGCAAACAACACCGGAGGACCCTTAAACTGAGAGGCTACGAAGAACAGTACTACAAGAGAGCTGAAAGAACAGACGCAGAATCGGTGCGAACCTCCAATACCAGGACCACAATTCATCGAAAGAAAACGGGGTCCTCAAGACACCAGCGCTCCAGCGCTAGGAGCGAGATATCTGGCTCAGCGCGCAGTTCTCAAGGGGGGCCGCCACTCCGAGATCAGCTACGAGAACAGAAGGCATTAGCCCTCATAGCTCGGATGGAAGATGAGTACGTTCAACTGCAAACCGAGCAAGACATATTAGCCGCCGAAATGCAAAAGCAGGAGGCCGAACAAGAGGTCGAACGGCAGGCCGAACAACATAGACAGGAGGCTGAACAACGTGAACGAGAGGACGAACGACGGGCCGAACAACATAGACAGGAAGCCGAACAACGTGAACGAGAGGCCAAACAGGAAGCCGAACGACGTGAACGAGAGGCCAAACAGGAAGCTGAACGACGTGAACGAGAGGCCAAACAGGAAGCTGAACGACGTGAACGAGAGGACGAATGACGGGCCGAACAACGTAGACAGGAGGCTAAACAACGTGAACGAGAGGCCAAACAGGAGATCGAACAACGTAAATGGGAAGCAGAAATGCGTAAACAACACGCCGAAGCCCAAGTGATTCTCACCCACAAAAAGAATGCGGATATTGCGAAACTCGCGGAATATGAAGCCGCACTTATAGAACGAGATATTCAATTATATGAGGACTGGGAAAGGGATATAGATCAGGAATACGAACCAATACCGGTACCGGAATTAGAAAAGTCACTAACGACACCGGCGGTGAAACCCCCGAAACCCGAGTTCCCGCCTATCATACAGTCTACGTTATCGGCACAAGCACCGGTGTTCCATCCCCCACCGGCTACGCTAAAGAATGAGGAACCTCATATCCCAACCACTTCTACGGTCCCGAGCGTCCCTAAGTACAAGCCTGAAAAGGACTCGGAACGGATCGCCACTCCCCGATCCAACAACCCGTTTACGTCCACACCACAAAGCCGTAGCCGCGTCATCATTAAAACTCCACCTATCATCGATCCATCGTGTATGGGAGAGAGTGCCGATAATTATAACCCTCCTAGTCATTCCAGTTCGGACGATGTCGGCATTATCCGGGCATTGGAAAACCGCCTCTCCATGCCCAAGATGGAGATCTGCACCTTCGAAGGAGATCCCGTCGATTACCTCAGATTCAAGAAACGGTTCTTTGCGCAGATTGGATCAACGGACATAGCCGACGCACAGAAACTGGTATATTTATCACAATACCTGGGTGACAAACCACGCCGAATTATCGCATGCTTTGAAGGAGGAGCTCATGAAGCATACTATGACGCATGGAAGACTCTAGATAAAAGATACGGAAATATCGGGACTATAATTAATAAAACCCTCGAGAAACTGATCCAGGACGCGGGATCCCTAGGGGACCCACAGAATATCCAGGATTTCTCGGACTCGATGAAGGATGCCTACTACACTCTGAAACCATTAAATAAGGAGGAACAAGTGAACAACATTCTAAACCTCCGACAGATCGCCTGGAAATTCCCCGGATGGCTACAAAGTAAGTGGGCGTATAAATGCGTAGATCTCCGGCGTAGACACCCAGATCGAGATCCCAGCTTCCTCGAAATGTCGGCATTCCTGGACGATATCTCCGAAGCCATGAATGACTCGATGTTCTCAAAACAGAGTCTCGCCAAGTTGGACGGAATAGAGAACAACTCCAGGAGTAAGACACCCACTCAGAAACCGAGATTCCACCCTCCTCCGGTGAGTACGATGGCCACCACCATGGCCGAGGATTCCGACGATGAAGACTACGAGGAACCGACGTCAGCCGAGGAATGGGCGTGTTACCTTGCGAATTGGGCACCCGAGAGGGAAGGCATCACAAACTCCCTCCTCTGTCTCTTCTGTGGAGAGAAACATAAAGTGGAATTCTTCAGGAAGTTTCTGTTCGCCGAACTCGTCCCACGCTTCGAGGCGATAATGAAACACCGAGGATGCTTCCGGTGTCTTGGAACAGGTCACTATGTTCGGGATTGCGACTAAAGATCGTGCTGTGCCGTCTGTAACGACCAACGTCATCACACGCTCCTCCACATCCCCGCGAACTTCGATTTCACTACCATCCCCTTTCGGATCGAAGCCAAGCGAAGAGGAGAAACGAACCACGTTTTTAAAGGAACCCGGACAACCCAACGGAGAGAAACCAACCCGTTTAAAATCTCCACCGATACACCACAAGTAACAAATATTTCAGCCACGATTAATCTTATAAATCGCCGTTACATGGTCTTCGCAAAGGTAATCCCAGTAAGGATTCAAGGAGTCGGCAAATCCCTGACGACGCTCGTGTTCCTTGATAACGGGTCTGATGGAACCATCATCGACCGGGATTTCCTCGAGCAACTCGGCCTAGAATATGAACCTTGTAAACGGCCCATACAAACCATCACCGATAACAAAGAGGTAGAGTCCGGGGAGGTGCAACTCCAGATGGAAGGAGTAATGAAGGGCTACGAAACGGTTAAGTTAACCATCAAGAACGCCTTGGTACACACAGACCTCCGAGTGCGGTTCCGACAATCAGCCGAGTATGCCCCCCTGATACAATTGGACCGAGACGATGTAGATCTGAGGTGTCCGCAGTCAGACGTAAACCGCATCACCCTACTGATCGGACTTGATACACCGGAATTACAAATACCAACCGGAGATGTCGCCTGATCCATAAATAAGGATGATGGCTTTTACGCTGAACGAACAATAATGGGATGGACCCTCTGCGGCATCAAGGAAGAGACTACTGACACCTATACATACCTTCCTAAATGTCAGATTAAAGAAAATGCAACATCCGTGGGTTATTGCTCAGCTACAGACCTCGATGAGGATTTATTTCTTGAGACCGAAAAAACCCAGCAAGAGATGACTAAATACTTTAATCTAGAGACCCAAGAGTTCGCTGAAAAGGACAAAAACCCGTCCGAAGAGGATCGATATTGTATGGACGTCCTGGACCAGGCCACGTTCAACGACGGACACTGGTGTTCACCCATGTTGTGGAAGGACCCAAATAAACCAATGGCAAACAACGCCAACATGGCCCTTAGGCGACTTAAGGGGATTCTACGGCGGCTGAATGACCAACCTGAGATAAAGGAGAAATATAATACCGTAATCCAAGGATATCTCGACGACGGATTAGCAGAAATGGTACCATGGAATGAACTGCAAGGGGGTAAAAGAACATATTATCTTCCAATCCACTACGTGGTAGAAGCCCGGAAGGGTGGTAAAATCCGAGTAGTTAATGATGCCGCTGCTATGTATCAAGGCGAATCCCTGAATAGTCAGCTTTATACGGGGCCCAACATCTATAGTACACTCATTGGCGTATTGATCAGGTTCAGGGAAAACTGGATAGCATTCACCTGCGACATCAAAGCCATGTTTCACCAAGTTCGTACGCTACCAAGAGACTCAGATTGTCTACGTATCCTATGGACGGATAAAATACTAACTCAACAGGAGATTAGTCAACTTACAATGAAGGATGTAGACATAATGCGTATGATCATCAGGATCTTCGGCGCCAAGGACTCGCCGGTAGCATGTAGTGACATGCTGAAAAAGACGGCAACCATGTGCGAAAACGAATTCCCTCCTACCGTCATAGAAACCATCCGACGATGCTTCTACGTGGACGACGGATGCGCCGGCGCAGATAATGTGGACGAGGCCTATCGGCTAGCAATGGGGATGGTGGAATGTTTAAAGAAAGGGGGTTTCCCGCTCGTGAAGTTCAGATCCCACGACAAGAAACTTATGGAAAAATTTCCGGAGGACATCCGACTGGACAACAACAAAATGTACTCAGAGGATGTGGAACACCGTGTACTCGGGATTGAATCGGACATAGAATCAGACGAATTTATTTTCAAATATAAACCCCTATCCAAGCCTATGATGAAAAGGGGATGTTTATCGATAAAAAGCGCAATCTTTGACCCACTAAATTTCATATCTCCGGTAACCTTGGCCGGAATAAACCTGATTAAAGAAATGTGGATAGAAGGACTGGGATGGGATGAAGAACTCCCCCCACACCTCAGCGTCAAATGGAGAAAATGGACGGACCAGCTCGAACACCTACATCTTATGCGGATCCCTCGACCGTTCTTCCTCGACAAACTACCCACCGATATCTTCCAGCTCCATACCTTCTCGGATGCTTCGAATACCGGAATCGGCGTAGTCACCTTCTTACGAAGACTAAGCAACGACGGAAACGGCGATACGAGTTTTTTATTTTCTAAAGCTAAGACAGTATCCGGGGAATTCGTAGCAACGATTCCAAGACTCGAGCTACAGGCTGCAGTTTGGGCAGTGCGACAGAACCGCATGGTCATGCGGAACCTACGAATCCCCATCGAATCTCAACACTTCTGGGTCGATTCGAGTATCGTTCTCTACTATCTCCACTCTCCATCCCGACGTCACACTACGTTTGTAGCGAACCGAGCCACGGAGATAAAACAGTGTACCGCCCGAGAACAGTCGCACCACGTAAACGGGAAAGAAAATCCAGCGGACTTATCAAGCCGAGGCGCCACCCCAAAACAACTCAGTAAAAGTAAACTCTGGCTCACAGGCCCGGAATTCCTACAGCAGCCACAATTAACATGGAGTACCCGATTCGACCCCGAACTCGATAGCGGAAAATACTCCGAGGATGATAAAGAGATCCGTAAAGTCCATAGAAGCAACGCAGTGGAAATTTATAGCTGTCTGACTGAGCCTGCAAAGGACTCGGGCAGGCACTATAACGTTGCGACGATCATTCAACCAGTGGCGTCTTTACATCTGTTGATCGAGCGAACTTCATCAATGAGACGGCTCATCTACCACATTATAACCCTTCGCAACTTCCTACGGTGGAAAGACAACAAGCCGATAGTTCAACGGAGTATACAAGAACTCATTATCGCGGAGAAGTGTATCATTGGATATGTCCAGAGAGAAAGTTTCCCCGATGAGTGGGAACAACTCAGTGCGGGCAAGACCTTGAAACCGGATAGCCCAGTCTACCAACTGAGACCAATGATGGGAGAGGACGGACTGATCCGACTGAATACCCGGATGGCAAACGCCCCGGTCGAATATGAGGTTAAATACCCGGCGCTTCTGCCCGGAACTTCGACACTAGCCAAGCTATTAATTCAACAATGTCACGAGGAAAACCATCACGCAGGACAAAATTGGATTATAGCTAATATAAGACAAAGATATTGGATCACACACATCCAGCCACTGATCCGGAAAGTGTTGAAACGTTGCTTTACCTGCAGAAGATATCTTGCGCCACCACTCACACAAAAGATGGCCGACTTACCAGCCACCCGTCTACAGCCCGATTCCCCACCGTTCTACGTCACCGGAGTGGACTGTTTCGGACCGTTTACGGTCATCGAACGACGATCCAACATCAAATGCTGGGGGGCCATATTTACGTGCCTTAGGTCTAGGGCAATCTACCTAGACATTGTGGTGAACCTTACGCAACACTCATTCATCAACGCTCTGCGTCGGTTCGTGGCAAGCAATGGGACATGTCGTCACATGTATTCCGATAATGGCACAAACTTTGTGGGAGGAGAAAGAGAACTTAGAGAGGCGATCGAGGGATGGTTTACCGATAACACCGCATCCCAAGTCTGGAAGGAACACTAGATACAGTGGCACTTCCAGACCCCCTTAGCACCCCATACGAGCGGGGTATGGGAGAAACTGATCGACCTAGTAAAACGATCCATGCGCGTCGCTCTAGGAGACACCCGGGTATCCCATGACACCCTCCGCACAACATTCTGCGAGATCACGGCTACCCTGAACAACCGACCCATTGTCCCTATCCGCGACGACCCCACAGAAATGGAGCCCCTTACTCCTAATCACCTACTAGGGAGACCTAAAACTCATGTTCTCCCGGAGACAATGTTTCCGGATCCCAACGATATCGCGAGACATACAAACTGGAAGAAGTCCCAAGCGTTGGCAGCGCATTGGTGGAGAATCTGGGCCCAGGAGTACCTCATAACCCTCCAGACCAGGAGGAAGTGGAACCACACCTACAGGAATGTCGAAGTTGGCGACATGGTACTAGTAAAAGAAGACCTTAAAGACCGCGTCCACTGGCCTGTGGCGCGAGTCGTGGCAATACAACCGAGCAAAGACGGACTTGCGAGGACTGTGACGATACGAACGGCAAAGGGCCACTTCCAACGCCCTATCCAGAAGCTGTGCCTTCTTGAAGGCAATGACAGCGGTGACTCTACGAGAGGTGATAAAATCCCTACTCCGGATCCTGCTGCGGACATTGGTGACAATGATAAATGCGTTTAAACCCTTCTCATCCTGTTGACAAACTCTTTTAAACTATGATTTATCGACAATGAAAATGGACCCCCCTTAAACCAACTGTAACCACGCAATGGTATTTGTGTTTCCTCGTGTGTTATGTGGAGTCCAGCGTCACCCTGCAGATGTTTCGACTGACGCAGGGTCGTTTATGTATTGTTTACCCTGATTTTGGTCATCGGGACCGACGATATTGGATTATTGGAAATGGAAAAGATTTGAAGTGGAATTCATTGTATTCATCGCAGTATGTTATGTTGTCCGTTGCGTGCGCAGTTCGGGGCGTAGGCGGTGTAACTAGTCCAGCTGTAGATCCCGGATTGCCGGGCAACACCCCCTCTATCCCGTTATTCTGGTGGATCCATGGTGCATCCACATGACTTCGACGATAGAGGGTTATGTTTCTCAGTCGCGTTATTCTGGTGGGACCGTTGCGTGGATTTTGGGGCGTAGGCGGTGTAACTAGTCCAGCTGTAGATCCCAGAATGTTGCGTAACCCCATCCCACATGACTTCATCGACTGAGCTTTATGTTGTTGGGAGTGTTATTCTGGTGGGTCCCTGGTGCATTCCACGTGACTTCACTTCCAGCGTCTTCATTGTCCGTTACGTGTGCAGTTTGGGGCGTAGGCGGTGTAACTAGCCCAGCTGTAGATCCCAGATTGCTGCGTAACACCCCTTCCACAACAAAGATTTCCCAAAGAAGATGATTGAATGTAGTTGGAAATGATGAAAAGAATCAGACAACCTTACTATAAACCGAATGATGACGCGTATGATGATGAAAATGTAATGATGCGCACCCTGGTGCTGCGCTTATAACAAATGATGATAGCCGGGGGGCTATAACCCCAATGATGATGTGGAAATGTGGAAATAAATGAAATGTGAAATAAATGGTGGAAATAAATGTGTTGAAATATGTTGAAATAAATGAAATGAGATGAAATAATAATGAGAAATGAAAAAAGACAAAAAAAAGGTATAAAAAAGTCTAAAGAAAAGAATTGGAAAAAAGAAAAGGACATACTGGTTGGATATTAATGTATAGCTATAGTAACTGTAAATGCTGAATGTATTAGCAATAAGATGATAGATGCCTATATAGCAATGTTATTAATAAACTGAACTAAAAATAAAACTGAATTATTCTGCAATCACTATAGTTTCAGACTTTCTGGACTTATAATTAACTGATCTAATTTGTAACGGATATAATCGTAAATATGGACCCAAATATATTATTGGCGAATTACGTAACACGATAGATCTACTGGAATATTCGCAACCCGGATCCCCTGACTTTGATACAAATTGGAGTACCCTGCTAAATGAGAACGTGCGAGTCGTTAAATTCACCGGGCGAGAGGGACCGGATTCCAAGAATCTACGAGCCCTCCGGTTAGCCGATGCTAGTACGAGACTGAAAAGAACTCGGAACGCAAAGGCAACCGGAGGGGACGATTCGTCGTATTGGGAAACGTTCTGGCAAAGCGTCTACAGATCCCGATGTTTGATCTACGACAACGAGGGAAACGCGACGCCCACCTCGAAAGCGATTACGTTGGCGAGATGTCAAAGTTTCGTCGACGACAAGAGTACGTACCTCGCCCACTGGGGAAACCTGTCGGAGTGTACGGCGACACTTCGAGAGGAACGTATATCGACCATCCAGAATCGCGACGACTACCAAGAAAAGTATGGGGCGAAAGAATATGGTCGATCCTTGGTCGTCGTCCTCGGAACCCTGGACGGTTTGGTATTGGTGTGTCGAATATTTCCGACACCCAGACAGGAAGTGCAGGCAGCCGGAGCGATCTGGTTGCTACCTCCGGAAATCCAAAAGATCCTCTTCGACTTCGACGTCATTAAAATCGGGTTGGATATAAAGGCGGACGTCCGGAACGACTACGCGAACGCTCCTTCAGGAAGAAACCGACGAGACGACCTCAACGCCCTTAGCCATTGCATCGACACTCAAACGCTACTAGCCTGGTTACGATTCGCCGAGTTCATGCGAGGATTCCAAGAGGTGAGACCGACGAAATCCGGGATCGGCTACCTCGCTGTGCTAAACGGCGGCATCGACTTCAAACCCCAGAAATTCCGGGATTATAATAAAATATATGGTGGATACCCGGGATTAGAAATAAAGAGCGAGCGAGAGGGTCGATGGAAGGACGTTGACCGGAAGTGGACGATACACCAAAGGTGGGAGAATCCCGATCGACGGAACTATATCTACGTCGTTATGGAGTGCTACACCGTCGCTAAGTTTATCTGTAAAACTCTCGATAACCTCATTACGGCGGTTCCTCTTTCCTTCGTCGACTACGACTGGAACGAGGTTATAAACCACGCATTCAAAGCGGTTGAGAACATCACACCGGGAAAAACGAAAACGCTCGCCGTTATCGATTCCTGGGATGAGAGCGGACCTTACGATATCCCTACGATTACCGATCTTCTCGGTGCGGAGGAGCCTCTGATTTCTTCGGAAGGGGAAGAAATATGGCTACATGAGGGTGTTCTACTCTCCACCCCGAAGCGACAACTCGAGCCGGAGGCCGCTTACCAACCGGCAGCCAAACGGGTTGCCTCCACCGAACCAATGACGGAAGCGGGCGTTTCCTCACCACTCGGCTTCGGTAGCCCTGCGAGGGAGTTGGTTACTACCTTCGCGTTAAACGACTTCGGCGATACATGCCAAAGGTTATCCCCGTATCCTTTCCCGGGTGGCGAAGACTGGTCGTCGGAGATTCCGAGTACCAGCAATCAACGGACCCGCTCAGCGATATTGGTCGAGAAGGGCCCCAGCGCTGCGCCGACTCCCGACGATCTCCTCGGAATCCCTCCGTCGAAAACCCCGGCACCTCTTCGCCGACCAGCGGTGGCTACTACACCCTCCGTTCCTCAGGATCCTATGCGACCAACCCGTTGGTACGCCGAGCAAACTGAATGGATCCACCGCCAGAAACGGTCGTCCGAGTTGAGACCGACGGGACACAAAGAAGGTTATCATAGCGAGGACCTACTACGCAAAAGCCCAGCCTTCCGCGGGCTACCGACCACCGCGAATATTCAGAAGAGCGACCGGCGACTCGAGTATTACGTCGGCGTCCCGATCCCGATATTTCCCGGTCGAGAGATGCAGTTGGAGGTGTGCGGCGACTGTGGTTCGGAGCAGTGCCCACGCGGTAGAAGGAATCGGGTTACCGATTCATGCCTCCAGCTCCTCGGGATACTTTATTGCCCTTACTGCGCGACATCGGGCCACGACGTTTCCATCTGTCCGATCCTATATAACCTCTGCACCACGTGCGGTTTCCGTGGACATTCCGCTAGCCCCCGCTGCTATATCAACTGTCCTACCAAAGACGTTACCGCTATGGGAAATATGGTCATGTTTGAAACATACGCAAACAGCCACATAAAGACCAAGGTTCAGAGAAACGCTCGGAATATCGCGCAGGAGATGGCGTGCGGGTACTTCTTCTTCCCGGAACACCTCCACACGTCGGCCACGCTACCTTTCCATTACGTGGATCTGTTGCTGAGCGCCGGATTATTCAGCCCATTCGAAGTCATTAGACGCTTATACTCGTATAAAGAGGAGCTCGGTGACGGAGAGTGGTTCCTCGAGGCTCGCAACTCCGAGTTGGAACGACGAACCGATATGATCCCGTTGCCATCGAAAGGAAGAGCCGCCAGGAGACAAGCCGAAGCGTTGCTCACGATGGACGTTGACGCTCCTCTACCAGCTATAGCGATCGACGAGAGCCGACGGGCGAAGAGGCGAAAGACGTATCAGAGAAAGAAATAGTGGATCGGGATATTCCAGGAACATTTATTGAACATTTATTTTTATACATATATATATAAACTCTAGGCCAAATTAATTAAAACTATGCAATATTAAATTTGGGTTTTTTATATTGGGAATGACCTACGCAAACTCAATCTACCGATAGACCTCACGAAGGTCATTGGGGGGGACTGTTCGCGGTATTTCAACTTTTCATAACGCGAGTTGAATATTTTTTGTATTTATTAAAAACGATTATTCCGATATCACTACTGGGTGCGGGACCATGGGTTTTGGGCACATTCTATAAACTGGGGGCGATTTATGGGCGAACTTTGGGGCGACTTACAGGGAACGGGACTAATTTCATGTTTATAAGGGCCAGGGGGGATGGAAAATTCAAGCAGTATTCAGGTTAGCCTGATTACTATTAGGCCCTGGCCAACTTCCTGCTGCCTGTAGAGGTGGATTTGGTAACGTGCCAGGCCTAAAGGACAAGGACTGCTCTTAGCAGTCCCTGGCCAACAGCAGTTATTACGAGCCTGAAAAGGACATCGGAACGCCAGCTGCTTGCGTCAGGGATTTGCGACGGGAAACGACAGCCCCCTTAGCCAAGCCGTGTACTGGTTCTCGATGACCGATCCCTTCGGGGTTCGCGAGGGGTGGGACGGACACGCGAAAGGGCGGCCGACTTACAGAGGAAGGGTTTGACAAGGACTGCCCTTAGCGGTCTCTGGTCAACAGCAGTTATTACGAGCCTGAAAAGGACATCGGAACGCCGGCTGCTTGTACCAGGGATTTGCGACGGGAACTGACGACAGACCCCTTAGCCAAGCCGTACTGGTTCTCGATGATCGTTCCCTTCGGGGTTCGTGAGGGGTGGGACGGACACGCGACGGGGTCGAAAGACAAAGGACTGGACTCTACTGGCCTACCGACTGTTCGGAGCAGTTTCTCGGCTGCCGAAGCGACTACGAGCCTGAAAGGGACTCGGAAAGCCTAGGTGGTTGGGTTTCTGCGATGAACCGACGGACCCCTAGCCAAGCCGTACTGGTTCTCGATGATCGAGCCCTTCGGGGTTCGGGAGGGGTGGGACGGACACGCGAACGGGTCCACCGACACGACAGACTCCTAGCCAAGCCGTACTGGTTCTCGATGACCGATCCCTTCGGGGTTCGAGAGGGGTGGTACGGATACGCGACAGAGTCTACCGACTGGACCGACCCTTAGCCAAGCCGTGCTGGTTCTCGATGATCGTTCCCTTCGGGGTTCGTGAGGGGTGGGATGGACACGCGACGGGGTCGAAAGACAAAGGACTGGACTCTACTGGCCTACCGACTGTTCGGAGCAGTTTCTCGGCTGCCGAAGCGACTACGAGCCTTAAAGGGACTCGGAAAGCCTAGGTGGTTGGGTTTCTGCGATGAACCGACGGACCCCTAGCCAAGCCGTACTGGTTCTCGATGATCGAGCCCTTCGGGGTTCGGGAGGGGTGGGACGGACACGCGAACGGGTCCACCGACACGACAGACTCCTAGCCAAGCCGTACTGGTTCTCGATGATCGATCCCTTTGGGGTTCGGGAGGGGTGGAACGGACACGCGACAGGGTCGACCGACACCGACACTACGGCATCAAGACTAGGACCGAGGGAAAATCTGGGGAACATTAGTTAGGCTAAAATCTGAGCGAACAGTGGGTAATTAAATAATATACTGTAGGGATTTATATTGTCGTGTATAATTATTGTGAATATTTGGTGTATATTGATTTGGGGAAGCCCAAAATTACTCTCAATCAGGATTGTAACAGGATTGTAACAGGATTGTAACAGGATTGTAACAGGGTTAACTACATTAAAGAATATATCCAACCAATGCAGCTTTTTCTCAACCGCAATCCTGCATCTAAGAAATTTCTCCTTCTCCACAATCAATATCCGGTGACTGGCCGGGACTCCGTGGTCTGTAAAGCCCCGCCTCCAGCATCGGCGTTTTTCCCCCCTGGTGTTGGGATAACGGCAACAGATAGTTAACACATGTCACAAGATTATGCAGGATACTAAAGGAGCAGGTTATAGAGGCGGGTAGATAGAACCAAAACAATAAACGATAGTTAACACATGTTGCAAGATTATGCAGGTTAGTACAGGAGCAGACTATAGAGGCGGGAAGATAGAATCAAAACAATAAACGATAGTTAACACATGTTACAATATTATGCAGGTTAGTAAAGAAGCAGGCTATAGAGGCGGGTAGATAGAACCAAAACAATAAACGATAGTTAACACATGTTACTAGATTATGCAGGTTAGTAAAGCAGCAGGTTATAGAGGCGGGTGGATAGAACCAAAACATTAAACGATAGTTTAACACATGTTACAAGATTATGCCGGTTAGTAAAGGAGCAGGTTATAGAGGCGGGTAGATAGAACCAAAACAATAAACGATAGTTAACACATGTTACAAGATTATGCAGGTTAGTAAAGGAGCAGGTTATAGAGGCGGGTAGATAGAACCAAAACAATAAACGATAGTTAACACATGTTACTAGATTATGCAGGTTAGTAAAGCAGCAGGTTATAGAGGCGGGTGGATAGAACCAAAACATTAAACGATAGTTTAACACATGTTACAAGATTATGCCGGTTAGTAAAGGAGCAGGTTATAGAGGCGGGTAGATAGAACCAAAACAATAAACGATAGTTAACACATGTTACAAGATTATGCAGGTTAGTAAAGGAGCAGGTTATAGAGGCGGGTAGATAGAACAAAACAGTAAACGATAGTTAACACATGTTACAAGATTATGCAGATTAGTAAAGGAGCAGGTTATAGATGCGGGTAGATAGAACCAAAACAATAAACGATAGTTAACACATGTTACAAGATTATGCAGGATAGTAAAGGAGCAGACTATAGAGGCGGGAAGATAGAACCAAAACATTAAACGATAGTTAACACATGTTACAAGATTATGCAGGTTAGTAAAGGAGCAGGCTATAGAAGAGGGTAGATAGAACCAAAACAATAAACGATAGTTAACACATGTTACAAGATTATGTAGGTTAGTAAAGGAGCAGGTTATAGAGGCGGGTAGATAGAACCAAAACAATAAACGATAGTTAACACATGTTACAAGATTATGCAGGTTAGTAAAGGAGCAGGCTATAGAAGAGGGTAGATAGAACCAAAACAATAAACGATAGTTAACACATTTTACAAGCTTATGTAGGTTAGTAAAGGAGCAGGTTATAGAGGCGGGTAGATAGAACCAAAACAATAAACGATAGTTAACATATGTTACAAGATTATGCAGGTTAGTAAAGGAGCAGGTTACAGAGGCAGGTACATAGAACCAAAACAATAAACGATAGTTAACACGTGTTACTAGAATATGCAGGTTAGTAAAGGAGCAGGTTATAGAGGCGGGTAGATAGAACGAAAACAATAAACGATAGTTAACACATGTTACAAGATTATGCAGGATAGTAAAGGAGCAGGTTATAGAGGCGGGTAGATAGAACCAAAACAATAAACGATAGTTAACACACGTTACAAGATTATGCAGGTTAGTAAAGGAGCAGGTTATAGAGGCGGGTAGATAGAACCAAAACAATAAACGATAGTTAACATATGTTACAAGATTATGCAGGTTAGTAAAGGAGCAGGTTACAGAGGCGGGTAGATAGAACCAAAACAATAAACGATAGTTAACACACGTTACAAGATTATGCAGGTTAGTAAAGGAGCAGGTTATAGAAGAGGGTAGATAGAACCAAAACAATAAACGATAGTTAACACACGTTACAAGATTATGCAGGTTAGTAAAGGAGCAGGTTACAGAGGCGGGTAGATAGAACCAAAACAATAAACGATAGTTAACACATGTTCCAAGATTATGCAGGATAGTAAAGGAGCAGGTTATAGAGGCGGGTAGATAGAATCAAAACAATAAACGATAGTTAACACATGTTACAAGATTATGCAGGTTAGTAAAGCAGCAGGTTATAGAGGCGGGTAGATAGAACCAAAACAATAAACGATAGTTAACACATGTTCCAAGATTATGCAGGATAGTAAAGGAGCAGGTTATAGAGGCGGGTAGATAGAACCAAAACATTAAACGATAGTTAACACATGTTCCAAGATTATGCAGGATAGTAAAGGAGCAGGTTATAGAGGCGGGTAGATAGAACCAAAACAATAAACGATAGTTAACACAGGTTACAAGCTTATGCAGGTTAGTAAAGGAGCAGGTTATAGAGGCGGGTAGATAGAACCAAAACAATAAACGATAGTTAACATATGTTACAAGATTATGCAGGTTAGTAAAGGAGCAGGTTATAGAGGCGGGTAGATAAAACCAAAACAATAAACGATAGTTAACATATGTTACAAGATTATGCAGGTTAGTAAAGGAGCAGGTTACAGAGGCAGGTACATAGAACCAAAACAATAAACGATAGTTAACACGTGTTACTAGAATATGCAGGTTAGTAAAGGAGCAGGTTATAGAGGCGGGTAGATAGAACCAAAACAATAAACGATAGTTAACACATGTTCCAAGATTATGCAGGATAGTAAAGGAGCAGGTTATAGAGGCGGGTAGATAGAACCAAAACAATAAACGATAGTTAACACATGTTACAAGCTTATGCAGGTTAGTAAAGGAGCAGACTATAGAGGCGGGAAGATAGAACCAAAACAATAAACGATAGTTAACACATGTTACAATATTATGCAGGTTAGTAAAGGAGCAGACTATAGAGGCGGGAAGATAGAATCAAAACAATAAACGATAGTTAACACATGTTGCAAGATTATGCAGGTTAGTAAAGGAGCAGACTATAGAGGCGGGTAGATAGAACCAAAACAATAAACGATAGTTAACACATGTTACAAGATTATGTAGGTTAGTACAGGAGCAGGTTATAGATGCGGGTAGATAGAACCAACATAATAAACGATAGTTAACACATGTTACAAGATTATGCAGGTTAGTAAAGCAGCAGGTTATAGAGGCGGGTGGATAGAACCAAAACATTAAACGATAGTTTAACACATGTTACAAGATTATGCCGGTTAGTAAAGGAGCAGGTTATAGAGGCGGGTAGATAGAACCAAAACAATAAAAGATAGTTAACACATGTTACAAGATTATGCCGGTTAGTAAAGGAGCAGGTTATAGAGGCGGGTAGATAGAACCAAAACAATAAACGATAGTTAACATATGTTACAAGATTATGCAGGTTAGTAAAGGAGCAGGTTATAGAGGCGGGTAGATAGAACCAAAACAATAAACGATAGTTAACACATGTTACAAGATTATGCCGGTTAGTAAAGGAGCAGGTTATAGAGGCGGGTAGATAGAACCAAAACAATAAACGATAGTTAACACATGTTCCAAGATTATGCAGGATAGTAAAGGAGCAGGTTATAGAAGAGGGTAGATAGAACCAAAACAATAAACGATAGTTAACACATGTTACAAGATTATGCCGGTTAGTAAAGGAGCAGGTTATAGAGGCGGGTAGATAGAACCAAAACAATAAACGATAGTTAACACATGTTACAAGATTATGCAGGTTAGTAAAGGAGCAGGTTATAGAGGCGGGTAGATAGAACCAAAACAATAAACGATAGTTAACACATGTTATAAGATTATGCAGGTTAGTAAAGAAGCAGGCTATAGAGGCGGGTAGATAGAACCAAAACAATAAACGATAGTTAACACATGTTATAATATTATGCAGGTTAGTAAAGAAGCAGGCTATAGAGGCGGGTAGATAGAACCAAAACAATAAACGATAGTTAACACATGTTATAAGATTATGCAGGTTAGTAAAGAAGCAGGCTATAGAGGCGGGTAGATAGAACCAAAACAATAAACGATAGTTAACACATGTTATAAGATTATGCAGGTTAGTAAAGAAGCAGGCTATAGAGGCGGGTAGATAGAACCAAAACAATAAACGATAGTTAACACATGTTACAAGATTATGTAGGTTAGTAAAGGAGCAGTTATAGAGGTGGGTAGATAGAACCAAAACAATAAACGATAGTTAACACATGTTACAAGATTATGTAGGTTAGTAAAGGAGCAGTTATAGAGGTGGGTAGATAGAACCAAAACAATAAACGATAGTTAACACATGTTATAAGATTATGCAGGTTAGTAAAGAAGCAGGCTATAGAGGCGGGTAGATAGAACCAAAACAATAAACGATAGTTAACACATGTTATAAGATTATGCAGGTTAGTAAAGAAGCAGGCTATAGAGGCGGGTAGATAGAACCAAAACAATAAACGATAGTTAACACATGTTACAAGATTATGCAGGATAGTAAAGGAGCAGGTTATAGAGGCGGGTAGATAGAACCAAAACAATAAACGATAGTTAACAGATGTTACAAGATTATGCAGGTTAGTAAAGGAGCAGGTTATAGAGGCGGGTAGATAGAACCAAAACAATAAACGATAGTTAACACATGTTACAAGATTATGTAGGTTAGTAAAGGAGCAGTTATAGAGGCGGGTAGATAGAACCAAAACAATAAACGATAGTTGACACATGTTACAAGATTATGCAGGTTAGTAAAGGAGCAGACTATAGAGGCAGGTAGATAGAACCAAAACAATAAACGATAGTTAACACATGTTACAAGATTATGCAGGATAGTAAAGGAGCAGGTTATAGAGGCGGGTAGATAGAACCAAAACAGTAAACAATAGTTAACACATGTTACAAGATTATGCAGGTTAGTAAAGGAGCAGACTATAGAGGCGGGAAGATAGAACCAAAACAATAAA
Organism: Nemertoderma westbladi; assembly: GCA_032718475.1. NCBI lineage: Eukaryota > Metazoa > Xenacoelomorpha > Nemertodermatida > Nemertodermatidae > Nemertoderma > Nemertoderma westbladi. The sequence goes on from JAUCBJ010008084.1 coordinate 22,053, forward strand.
CGATAGTTAACACATGTTATAAGATTATGCAGGTTAGTAAAGAAGCAGGCTATAGAGGCGGGTAGATAGAACCAAAACAATAAACGATAGTTAACACATGTTATAAGATTATGCAGGTTAGTAAAGAAGCAGGCTATAGAGGCGGGAAGATAGAACCAAAACAATAAACGATAGTTAACACATGTTATAAGATTATGCAGGTTAGTAAAGAAGCAGGCTATAGAGGCGGGTAGATAGAACCAAAACAATAAACGATAGTTAACACATGTTATAAGATTATGCAGGTTAGTAAAGGAGCAGGTTATAGAGGCGGGTAGATAGAACCATAACATTAAACGATAGTTTAACACATGTTACAAGATTATGCCGGTTAGTAAAGGAGCAGGTTATAGAGGCGGGTAGATAGAACCAAAACAATAAACGATAGTTAACACATGTTACAAGATTATGCCGGTTAGTAAAGGAGCAGGTTATAGAGGCGGGTAGATAGAACCAAAACAATAAACGATAGTTAACATATGTTACAAGATTATGCAGGTTAGTAAAGGAGCAGGTTATAGAGGCGGGTAGATAGAACCAAAACAATAAACGATAGTTAACACATGTTACAAGATTATGCCGGTTAGTAAAGGAGCAGGTTATAGAGGCGGGTAGATAGAACCAAAACAATAAACGATAGTTAACACATGTTCCAAGATTATGCAGGATAGTAAAGGAGCAGGTTATAGAAGAGGGTAGATAGAACCAAAACAATAAACGATAGTTTAACACATGTTACAAGATTATGCCGGTTAGTAAAGGAGCAGGTTATAGAGGCGGGTAGATAGAACCAAAACAATAAACGATAGTTAACACATGTTACAAGATTATGCCGGTTAGTAAAGGAGCAGGTTATAGAGGCGGGTAGATAGAACCAAAACAATAAACGATAGTTAACATATGTTACAAGATTAAGCAGGTTAGTAAAGGAGCAGGTTATAGAGGCGGGTAGATAGAACCAAAACAATAAACGATAGTTAACACATGTTACAAGATTATGCCGGTTAGTAAAGGAGCAGGTTATAGAGGCGGGTAGATAGAACCAAAACAATAAACGATAGTTAACACATGTTCCAAGATTATGCAGGATAGTAAAGGAGCAGGTTATAGAAGAGGGTAGATAGAACCAAAACAATAAACGATAGTTAACACATGTTACAAGATTATGCCGGTTAGTAAAGGAGCAGGTTATAGAGGCGGGTAGATAGAACCAAAACAATAAACGATAGTTAACACATGTTACAAGATTATGCAGGTTAGTAAAGGAGCAGGTTATAGAGGCGGGTAGATAGAACCAAAACAATAAACGATAGTTAACACATGTTATAAGATTATGCAGGTTAGTAAAGAAGCAGGCTATAGAGGCGGGTAGATAGAACCAAAACAATAAACGATAGTTAACACATGTTATAATATTATGCAGGTTAGTAAAGAAGCAGGCTATAGAGGTGGGTAGATAGAACCAAAACAATAAACGATAGTTAACACATGTTATAAGATTATGCAGGTTAGTAAAGAAGCAGGCTATAGAGGCGGGTAGATAGAACCAAAACAATAAACGATAGTTAACACATGTTATAAGATTATGCAGGTTAGTAAAGAAGCAGGCTATAGAGGCGGGTAGATAGAACCAAAACAATAAACGATAGTTAACACATGTTATAAGATTATGCAGGTTAGTAAAGAAGCAGGCTATAGAGGTGTGTAGATAGAACCAAAACAATAAACGATAGTTAACACATGTTACAAGATTATGCAGGATAGTAAAGGAGCAGGTTATAGAGGCGGGTAGATAGAACCAAAACAATAAACGATAGTTAACACATGTTACAAGATTATGCAGGTTAGTAAAGGAGCAGGTTATAGAGGCGGGTAGATAGAACCAAAACAATAAACGATAGTTAACACATGTTACAAGATTATGTAGGTTAGTAAAGGAGCAGTTATAGAGGCGGGTAGATAGAACCAAAACAATAAACGATAGTTGACACATGTTACAAGATTATGCAGGTTAGTAAAGGAGCAGACTATAGAGGCAGGTAGATAGAACCAAAACAATAAACGATAGTTAACACATGTTACAAGATTATGCAGGATAGTAAAGGAGCAGGTTATAGAGGCGGGTAGATAGAACCAAAACAGTAAACAATAGTTAACACATGTTACAAGATTATGCAGGTTAGTAAAGGAGCAGACTATAGAGGCGGGAAGATAGAACCAAAACAATAAACGATAGTTAACACATGTTATAAGATTATGCAGGTTAGTAAAGAAGCAGGCTATAGAGGCGGGTAGATAGAACCAAAACAATAAACGATAGTTAACACATGTTATAAGATTATGCAGGTTAGTAAAGAAGCAGGCTATAGAGGCGGGAAGATAGAACCAAAACAATAAACGATAGTTAACACATGTTATAAGATTATGCAGGTTAGTAAAGAAGCAGGCTATAGAGGCGGGTAGATAGAACCAAAACAATAAACGATAGTTAACACATGTTATAAGATTATGCAGGTTAGTAAAGGAGCAGGTTATAGAGGCGGGTAGATAGAACCATAACAATAAACGATAGTTAACACATGTTACAAGATTATGTAGGTTAGTAAAGGAGCAGTTATAGAGGCGGGTAGATAGAATCAAAACAATAAACGATAGATAACACATGTTACTAGATTATGCAGGTTAGTAAAGGAGCAGGTTATAGAGGCGGGTAGATAGAACCAAAACAATAAACGATAGTTAACACATGTTACAAGATTATGCAGGTTAGTAAAGGAGCAGGTTATAGATGCGGGTAGATAGAACCAACATAATAAACGATAGTTAACACATGTTACAAGATTATGCAGGTTAGTAAAGGAGCAGGTTATAGAGGCGGGTAGATAGAACCAAAACAATAAACGATAGTTAACACATGTTACAAGATTATGCAGGTTAGTAAAGGAGCAGGTTATAGAGGCGGGTAGATAGAACCAAAACAATAAACGATAGTTAACACATGTTACAAGATTATGTAGGTTAGTAAAGGAGCAGTTATAGAGGCGGGTAGATAGAATCAAAACAATAAACGATAGATAACACATGTTACTAGATTATGCAGGTTAGTAAAGGAGCAGGTTATAGAGGCGGGTAGATAGAACCAAAACAATAAACGATAGTTAACACATGTTACAAGATTATGCAGGTTAGTAAAGGAGCAGGTTATAGATGCGGGTAGATAGAACCAACATAATAAACGATAGTTAACACATGTTACAAGATTATGTAGGTTAGTAAAGGAGCAGTTATAGAGGCGGGTAGATAGAATCAAAACAATAAACGATAGATAACACATGTTACTAGATTATGCAGGTTAGTAAAGGAGCAGGTTATAGATGCGGGTAGATAGAACCAACATAATAAACGATAGTTAACACATGTTACAAGATTATGCAGGTTAGTAAAGGAGCAGGATATAGAGGCGGGTAGATAGAACCAAAACAATAAACGATAGTTAACACATGTTACAAGATTATGCCGGTTATTAAAGGAGCAGGTTATAGAGGCGGGTAGATAGAACCAAAACAATAAACGATAGTTAACCACATGTTACAAGATTATGCAGGATAGTAAAGGAGCAGGTTATAGAGGCGGGTAGATAGAACCAAAACAATAAACGATAGTTAACACATGTTACAAGATTATGCAGGATAGTAAAGGAGCAGGTTATAGAGGCGGGTAGATAGAACCAAAACAATAAACAATAGTTAACACATGTTACAATATTATGCAGGTTAGTAAAGGAGCAGGTTATAGAGGCGGGTAGATAGAACCAAAACAATAAACGATAGTTAACACATGTTACAAGATTATGCAGGTTAGTAAAGGAGCAGGCTATAGAAGAGGGTAGATAGAACCAAAACAATAAACGATAGTTAACACATGTTACAAGCTTATGTAGGTTAGTAAAGAAGCAGTGTTAGCTTATTCAATTCCGCTAACACAAACCCATAAAGTAAGCCGTTAAGCAATATTGGGGGCCACGAGGTTGATTACCCAATCTCGTGCCACCCCAATAAAATGGGAAGGAGAAACACACAATAAGGGTCAGGGGCCACACCCCTGACCGAGAGAGAATAGCAGGAGTGAGGGAAACACTCCAAAGGGCGCCAACAGGGATATCAGCCAATGGGAGGGAGGCACCGGCTAGGTACAGTAACAAGGCCAACCCGTGCAATATAACCAGTTAACGGTAATCAGTTATTTCAGTTATCTCATTGTGTTGGTCGGTTTAGTTAGGTTAGGACCGGAACTTTAATTACCGTTGCGTAACCACTGTGCAGACACCCTATTCTATATCTATACTATTATACCGGAGGACTTTATACAGCAATCAACAATATCCACCTTTTACACACACACGGCGGGAACGCGACGCGTAAATCAAAAACCGGATAAACCGGGATCCTTTGTGGATCCCGTCACAGTAATTAAAGACCAACCTAGTAATTAAATCCTAGAACTCCAGCCAGCTACCGACACTCTACCTATGAGATGAGCGACGTTACGCCAACGCGGACCCCGGAGGAAGACCCAACGATTCGGGAGGCCGTGACCAGACGGTATAGGCCCACGACGCCGGACCCATCGGTAACGGGTCATCCGGCAGATCAGGATGGAGGGGACCGTCTGGAACCAGAGATCGAGCCGAGAGGAGCGGGAGCCGAGTTGGGAGAAGGAGAGGGCGAGAGGGACGGAGAAGAAGATGAGTCGACACGGAACTAGGGTCGACGTACCGATGTCGCCGGCCAGCCACAGGCCGTGGGCGACGAACGGCCCACCGAAACGGCGACGGTGGGGCCGACGGTACGACGCCGGACCCGGAGAGATGGGGGAGATGTCGGTACCGATGTTGCCGGCCAGCTACAGGCCGAGGGCGACGGACGGCCCACCGGAACGGCGACGGTGGGGCCACCGGTACGACGTCGGACCCGGAGAGACGGAGGAGAGGTCGGCGACGAGGACGTCGGGGTTTCTGATCGACTTCGACGGGCCTACAACGCGACCCGGAAGCTACTTAAGGAGGCCAAGGAGGGGGCGAAGATAGATGAGGTAAAGCTGACAACAGGACTAGGTGAGTTGGATAGACATTTTAATTATCTAATGCGCTTCGGGCAGAGAGAACTGGCCAAGGAGAGAGCGAGAGGGGTTGCAGAGGAACTGTGTGATTTATGGCGGTGTAGGGGTATGCAACCTAGTGCAGTGTATGTAGGGCCATACTTAGTCGATGCCCAGGGTATAAAATCAGTGGGTTGGAGGAGACATGAGGAGGGCGAATCCGAGGTTGACCGCGAGGATTCGATCTCGTCGATCGGAGGAAGTTCTGGGAAGAGGGGGAAAGTTAGTAGGTCGGGAAGGCGGAGGGAATCCGTCGTAACCGATAAGTCTGCTACATCCTCCGTAAAAGAAAGACGGGTGAGAGAGATAAATGCCACGTACCATCTCGACCTGATTGCGCAAGGTCAGAGAGAGTTATGTAGATGGTTAGAGGAGGGGAGAATGCAACTAGAGAAGGAAATGGTACTGATTAGAGAAACCGGAGAGAGGGCCGAAAGGGCCGCGAAAAGCCTTAGAGAGTGTGAGGAAATAGAGAGGAGGGAACAAGAGGAGCGTGAGGCGAGACGGGAAAGTGAACGCAAAGAGCGTGAGGCGGAACGCAAGGAGCGTGAGACGAGAGAGAACAATGAACGCAAGGAACGCGAGGCGAGAGAGGAAAATGAACGCAAGGAACATGAGGCGAGGGAGGAAAGTGAGCGCAAAGAGCGTGAGGCGAGGCGAAGGGAGGGAGCTAGGAGAGAGGCGGAATTGGCCGAACAGAACGCACGGGAGAGTCGGGAGAGAATGGCAAGAGAGGTGCGTGAGCGAAAAGAATTGGAAAGACAGCAAGGCGAGCTTATAGAGTACAAAACTAGACGTATGCGCGAACTGGAACTAGCGTGGATGGGGGCGTCTGAGAGCGGGGCTGACTCGAAGATTTTCGAGGAGCCAAGGGCCGTGGATATGTTTATTAATACCCCATTTACAGGGACCGCACGACAGACCCGAAATTGGTGTGACCGTACGGGCCGGGGGGGTAATAATAATACTACAGTAGACGACGTTAATATTAATGGTACCGTATTGGATAATCCTAACCAAGCATATATTGCAGGAAATACTTTGCCTGGTAGTAGTGATTTGAATTTAAACACAAATAATCTAAATAATAATTTCAATTTAAACGTGCAAAATAATCCGAATAATAATTTAAATTTAGAAAATAATGATAACTCAAATAATTTAAATAATGATCCAAGCCCGAATTTACAAAATAATTCAAATAATGTAGTCGCGCAAAATAATCAAAATGATTCTATTTCGAACGAACAAAATAATTCCGTTTCTAACACAGGTGCTATTAATGCGAACGCGTCGGACGTGTATAACCCGACAGACGCCGGCCTGGTAGGCCACGTAGTTAGTAGGCAGGAGGTGGCGGGGTTGAGTCGACCCGACGGCGGCCTAGTAGGCCACGTAGTTAGTAGGCAGGAGGTGGCGGGGTTGAGTCGAGCCGACGGCGGCCTGGTAGGCCACGTAGTTAGTAGGCAGGGGGTGGCGGGGTTGAGCCAACCCGGAGTAGGCCCGATAGGCCAAGTAGTGGTGGAGAGAGAGGCGGGGGTAAGCGAACCCAGCCGCAGTAGAAATATTGTGTCGACTGGAGAGGGGTGTAGAAGAGAAGTTAGTGGCAAGTGGGGGGGGGGGGCTACAGGAGCCCCGCAACGAGAAGTTAGCGACGAGTGGGGGGGGGCTACAGGAGCCCCACAACGAGAAGTTGGTGGCGAGGGGGGGGGCAGAGAATGTCCCACAGGCGTCGGCGGATAATGCGCGGGCCGAATCAGGTAAACCGCAACACCCGGCGACGGAGAGTAATAGGGGGATTGCGAGTATCCCCAGCGGCGTGCGATCGAGCAGAGAGAGGCAGGTTGATGTCGCGAGAGGGCGGACGAAGCGTCGAGCCCGATCAGAAGAGGGAAGAAGAACAGTGGAGTTTAACCGGGAGGTCGACGAGAGATCTCATGAGCGGGAATACTGCACTGAAAGGAGAAGTAGTAGAAGAAGTATCGCCGCGAATGACAGGAGAGCGAGGACGGATAGCGAGCCGTCGGTAGTTGAGATGGAAAGAGAGAGTCGGTGGGGTCGAACCTCGGGAGATTGCCGTCGTCCCGGAGAGACGCAACCTGACGAGACGCGTTACGCGTCGAGAGAGGGGTACACGATGTACCAGCACGAAGACGAGAGTAGTAGAGGGGGTCGAAGAGAAACTTTCCGACGGGATATACCTACAGATCGAGAGTACGGTAGCCGCGGGGAGGATTGTTCGAGAAGAATAAACTTCGATCCCGAGCAACACATACAGACTGTAGGACATACTGTAGGCCTTACTGCACATACCATAGGCCATGCTGACAGGAATAATATAGGCGATAGGATAGCGCGGACAATGGAATTAAACCCGGATGTCGCGGAGTACATACCGGCAGGTAGGCCAGAAGTTGATAGGCCTATACCGGTACCAGTACAGCAGTATGACTACAGCATGCAAGGACATAACATATACCCAGGGGAGGGGGGAATTATTGCGGATAGATGCATGGGCCCCAATATATTAACATCAACCCCAGTACCAAACATACCGGTGGGGGGGGGGGACAGGGTGACATTCCCCCATCGCAATATCAACAATATACCCCGATAGGAGCAAGAACAACGAGACCCTTGGATGGAAATAGGTCATGTGACACAGAAATATGGAGGGGACTGCTACCCCCAATGATATACCCAAGCCAAAGAAAGGCAGAAAATAGGTCGGGTGGACCACACCCAACAGGAGAAACTATACAACATCCATCGAATCCATTGGAAGCGCAGGCGATGGGGATGGCCATGTTGATCGATGCATTAAAAACAAGGATCGAATTACCACCCGTGGAACCATTAAAATTCGATGGGAGTAGGCCGGAAGAATATCTCCAGTTTCGGCGTATGTATAGTAACGAAATACTAACAAAGAACTTGACGCAAGCGGAGTGCCTAAAGTATCTGCAAGTATACACAGGAAGCCCAGCATACGACATCGTGAGGCAATATCAGGGCATAGAGGGCGGCTTCACGACGGCATGGTGGGCACTGGACAGGGAATACGGGCACCCGGCCAAGATCATCAGGCAGACCCTGAGAGGCATAACATCGGGTGGCCTACAGGATAACCCCGTTAGCATTAAGACATTCGCGAACAAGGTCGAGAAGGAGCTAATCGTGTTAAAGACGCTAGACGCGCCATACGAACTCAACGCGTCCAACAACATCACCACGATAGCGCAGGCACTACCGATGTGGTTGCGCAACAAGTGGAGGAAAATCGCTTTCTCCACTCGAGATAGGAAGGGTGCGGAACCGGGTTTAGAAGAAATGTCAAGCTTCTTAAACTACGAAGCTGAACTAATAACCGACCCAGTCTATAGCGAAGATAGCCTGGGAAAGGGATCGAAGACAGATTACCATAGACCGAAACCAGAGCACAATACGTCAAATGCATTACCGAAGCTCAGGCAATCACTGCCATATGCAGCGACGCAGGGGACTGCAAGTCCACAGGTAGCCGAAGGAAAGACCACACCATGGAACGGACAGGGGAACAATAACAATACGAATAAATATAATCCCAGTACGTCCAGTAGGCCGAACCCAAACAATAAGAATAGTAGGGACTTTGGTACAAACGCAGCTGCGATACGCAATGCACTGTATAAGGACGGCTACGACCCAAAGAGCAAATGCCAGCTACATACAAATGCGCTTCATCAAACCATGAACTGCAGGTACTGGCAAGCGCTACCCAGGGAAGATCAGGTAGAATACGCGGCGAGGAATGAGATCTGCTCGCGATGTGTGATGAGTGGACATAGAGCTAGGCAATGCAAGGAGACGCCGGTCAAGTTCGGTCAAAGGAAAGGCCAAACGATGGCAACGAGCACAGTAGGGGCGAGGAAGACAGGAACGGTGCTACTTGGGGTAGTACCTGTGCGAGTGATTGGAGAAGGCAATCGATCAGTAACAACACTAATGCTGGTCGATAGTGGAGCTGCCTTCACATTAGTCGAGGATTGGGTGGCCGAAGAAATAGGATTGAGAACGAGGCCAAGTAGAATGGCGGTAACAACCATCTCCAGTAAAGATGAGGTCCTGGAGATGAGAACCGGACGGTGCACCATCGCAGCAATAGCACCAGGATGCGACTATGGGGCGAGCATCGACCCCATCCAAGTGATAGAGTCAATAAACATCAATGCCAGACGGCCAACCAACATCGAGGTCGAACAATATACATTTCTGGATGATATCGACTTCTCAATCCCAGAGGTGGACATTAGGAAGGTATCCATCATAGTAGGAATGGACTGCCCAACAGCCCACGAAAGAATGCAAATGGTCTTCGGCGAAGACAAGCAGTGTGACCCGGTGGCGATACTGACACCATTCGGGTGGACGCTGAGTGGCCCAATCAAGAGCAAGATACCATTTAGGATGTCGGAGACATCAGGATGCATGTTCGCGGGAACTATGCAGGAAATGGGTGACGAGAGAGCAGAGGAGCAGCTTAAGAGACTGCTCAGACAGGATTTTGAAGGATTAAAGGAGATCGGGGTCGGGACCTCGGTAGAAGACAAGCAGGCTCTACAGAGCGTAGAGGAGTCTATGAGGTGTGATGAGGGGCGGTATACCATAGGGATGGTATGGAAGCTACCAAAGCTACCGCTACCCGATAATAGAGGGATGGTACTCACGAGGCTTCGTAAGTTGAAGCAGACACTAAAACGGAGCCCCGAGAAGAATGAGTACATCCACAGAATGATTAAGAAGTACGTCGAGAAAGGATGGGCCGTGGAGTTACCGGTCGACAAACCAAACACGGATAGGACGTATTACCTACCACTCCACGTGGCTTTAGATCCGAAGAAAGGTAAACTGCGGATGGTAGTTGACGCATCGGCAAAGACCAACGGAAAATGCTTAAACGACTACCTACTAGAAGGTCCGAACATATACAACTCAGGGATAGAGGTCCTACTTAGATTTAGAAATGGGAAACACGCCTCCACGTGTGACATAGAAGGCATGTTCAACCAAGTCCGTGTAACGGAGGAAGATAGCGACAGTCAACGCTTCTTATGGTACAACGGTGATGAAGAACCGTCAATAATACCGACGTACAAGATGGTAGTACAGAACATGGGAGCCAAGTCGTCTTCATTCACGACGACTATGGCAGTAAGAGATACAGTGAAGGGGAAGGAGGATAGATACAGCACTAGGGCCGTCGATATGATTCGACGCGGCTTCTACGTAGACGATGGAATGGAGTCTGGAAATACGGTTAAGGAGATACTGGACACAGTGCGCGAGGTTCGCGACATCCTAAAAGGCTCCGGCTTTAACCTGACCAAATTCCAATCCAGTTCGAAGGAATTTATCAAGGCGATAGGGGACGAGAGACCAGAATCGACTATGGATAATCCCACAACGTCCAAAGGACAGGACATGGCGAGCAAGAGGACAGAATCTCAACAGAAGGCACTGGGAATCGTGTGGAACAGAGAGACAGATGAACTGGAGTACCAGCTGAGCCAGGAGGGCGCAGACATCCACACAAAGAGAGGCTATGTGTCATACATAGCAAGAATATACGATCCCCTAGGTCTAGCATCCCCACTATTAGTTACGGGGAAGCAGATACTCAAGAGAGTATACAAACTGAAGGATGAGTGGGACGTAGAGGTACCAGAGGAGATCAAGAAACAGTGGTGTAAGTGGACAGAAGGCTTGGAGAAGATGGGAACATACAACATGCCGCGAGTGTATTTCCTGGATGGGAACATGACGAATCTGGACTTACACATGTTCTCCGATGCGTCGTTGGAGGCGTACGGAGCGGCATTCTATTTAATACAACGAGAGGGGGCTCACAAGCCCAGACTGGCCTTTAGCAAAGCTAAGTCAACACCGCCAGATTCAGCATCAGTTCCCAAATTAGAATTGACAGCTGCCAGACTAGGAGTTAGGGCCACAGCCTACCTAGTGGATACTATTCCCAACATAGTGGAGACACACTACTGGACGGATTCCATGGTAGTGCTTGGTTGGCTACATAACAAAAGGACGAGATACCCTATATTCGTCGCGAATAGGGTGGACAAAATAAGGGCGACCACAGAATTGGAAAGGTGGCACTACTGCCCGATGGACGAGAACCCAGCGGACTTGTTATCAAGGGGCGTGGCACGCCACACTTTCTTAAAAAAGGAAGGATTGTGGCAACACGGGCCGCAGTTTCTGAGCGACAAGGAGGCGTGGCCGCCGATGAGAAAGGTGGACCCGGGCTCAGGAGAGGTAGTGTCAGAAGGAGAAGAGGGAGATTCAGAGGGAGAAGAGATATACTCCCAGATGGTGAGGGAGATAAGGGACGTGCAACCTAAACCAGAAGAACTGTGCGATAACCCGACGGATAAACTCCTCAGCTACAGCTCTAGTTGGTATAAGACCAAGAAATTAGTGGCGTACTGGAGAGCCTTCGGGAATTTCCTCGCGGGAGTTGGCAAAGGCAAGAAGATCAGGGCAACAATAGATCTGGAAGAAGCGGCCAAAGCAGTAATCCGCTATGAACAACGGAAGAGCTATGGCGACGAGGTGGAACGCGTCGTTAAACAACAGCATCTCAGACGGGATAGCGAGTTGATCACGCTGTCACCACAACTTAATGACGACGGGATTCTAGTAATGAATTCTAGGGTGGGATACGACAACAGCATAATCGTACCACCGAAACCCATCATCATTCCTACAGGATCGCCAATAGTCCACCAGATTATCTGGGACTCCCACAAGTCGATATTGCACGGGGGCACCAACCGAACCCTTACGGAGATACGGAGGACCTTGTGGGTCAAGCAGTTGAGGAAGAAGGTAAAAGCAGTAGTGGGGCAGTGCCAGACCTGCCGACGAGCGAAGAAGGAGCGAGCCATACAAGAGATGGAACCACTACCAGCGAGTAGAGTAAGACAGCACGACCCGCCATTTACACATTGCGGTGTGGACATGTTCGGGCCGATAAAGATCAAGGTGATGCGGCACACAGAGAAACGCTACGGTATTATCTTCGTATGTAACAACATGCGGGCGGTAGGGATAGAACTCGCCCAAGATGCAACCGCATCAGCATTTATTAATGCATTAGAAAGGTTCAGAGACCGCAAAGGTGGGACGATCGCAGTAATGTACTCCGACAGCGGAACCAACTTTGTGGGAGCAGAGAACGAGATGGCAGAGGCCTTGGACATCTTGGAAGGGGAGGAAGTCAGGGCAGCCATGAGACGGCGACAAGTAAAGTGGGAGAGAAGGACGCCGTATGTACCACATACACTAGGATGCGTCGAGAGACTGGTGGGCAGTTCGAAGCGTCTCATGACGAAGTTAATGAACACCCACATGGTCACGGAGGACGTCTTGAGAACAGTACTTGCGAAGTGCGAGGGTATCATTAATAGCAGACCGCTATATCCGGAGAATGATGACCCTGAGTCATTAGATGTGCTGACGCCCAGCCATTTTCTAATGGAAAGGCCAGCGACCATCGATATGCGGGGTGTAGACCCAGATGACATACACTCCCGCCAGAGTTGGAAGGTCGCTAAAGCGATAAGCGCAGAGTACTGGAGAAGGTGGGTTGAGGAATACCTACCCACGCTTCACAAAAGAAGCAAGTGGAGGAAGTCGAATAGGGGGTTAAGAGAGGGAGATCTCGTAATCGTTACGGATGATACTATCATCAACAACCAGTGGCGGTTGGCGAGAGTTGTAGGCACTCACTCCGATGAGGATGGAAGAGTCCGATCGGTAGAAGTGCGGATAGGGGGCAAGATAGGTGCGAAAGACAGAAAAACCTACAGGAGAGCTGTAGGGAAATGCTGTCTATTAGAAGGGGCACCTTAGATCGTTTGTTAGAAGGGAGTTTAGTCGTCCAAGTTTGGACTGAGGGGGGTGGGATTGAGGGCGAAGCGCCCTTCCCACACATAAAATAAAAATAAAATAAATAAAAATTAGAGTTAGTTAGTTAGTTAGAACTTACGTAGTACCGGTGGTTAGTAGAGTTGGGAGTTAGTTAGAAGGTACGTAGTACCTAGAGTTAGTTAGTTAGTTAGTTAGGAATTAGCTACAAGGTACGTAGTACCTAGAGCTAGTTAGTTAGTTAGGAGTCAATTAGAAGGTACGTAGTACCTAGAGTTAGTTAGTTAGTTAGTTAGGAGGTACGTAGTACCGAGAGTTAGGAGTCAGTTAGTTAGAGGTGTTAGAGAAGTAGTAAGAGGGTACGTAGTACCGGTGGTTAGTAGAGTTAGAGGTTAGTAAGAGGGTACGTAGTACCGGTGGTTAGTAGAGTTAGAGGTTAGTAAGAGGGTACGTAGTACCGGTGGTTAGTAGAGTTAGAGGTTAGTAAGAGGGTACGTAGTACCGGTTAGTAAGAGTAGAGTTGGAAGTTAGTAAGAGGGTACGTAGTACCGATAGTTAGTGGAGTAGTTAGAGGGTACGTAGTACTGTTAGTTAGAGAGTAGTAAGAGGGTGCGTAGTACCATTAGTGGAGTTAGAGTAAGAGTTAGAGGGTACGTAGTACCGTTAATTAGGGAGAGAGAGTAAGAGTTAGAGGGTTCGTAGTACCGCTAGTTAGGGAAAGAGAGTAAGAGTTAGAGGGTACGTAGTACCGCTAGTTAGTTAGAGGTTAGTAAGAGGGTACATAGTACCGATTAGTAAGAGATAGAGGTAGAAGGGTATATATAGTATAGATATTAGTCAGTAGTTAGTAGCGAGAGGGGGGCATATGAGTACAGTTGGATAGATCGTGTAGGCCACGCGACATATACTGCTGTACTGCACAGGCCCATAGAGTAGGTCAGAATGTGGATTATGGAATAGAATAATCCATAAACAGTAAAGTAGTAGAATTAAGTTAAATCAAAATAAATAGAATAAATAGGGCTAAAAAATTACAGATTATGGTAACAGCAGGGAAATTATTCTGGAACATAATTAAAGAAACGGACAGAAATTGTAAATTAGGGTACATTTCTTAGCTACAGAATTAAGTAATAGAAATTTAGGCTAAAAGGCGTAGTTAGATAGGAAATAGGCCATTCTCGAACTGTACAGACCATCAGAAACTTATCACTCATCTGTATTGCGCCTTGGTAAGGCACCTGGTCGGGACCTACGGGACGCCGTCGCTGGACAACGCGATCTTCCAACACTTCCACTACGTGGTGAAAGGGGACGAGGCGAAGTTCGGGATTCCGAAGTACCCGAGGGAGTCGCCGAAGAAGGATTGGAAGAGGTTTATAGAGTCCATCAACAGGGGAGGATATATGATCCTAGACGACGAGGGAACCGTGGAAGACGAGGAGGGTTCGAGACGAGGATCAGCAGGGTCGGCCAGGACCATACTCCTACATTTGGCCGCGCCAAATGGGGACATTTTCTTATTCGACCTAGGAACGTATGGGAAAAAGGACGGGCCAAAATTAAACCGGTTGCCGAAAGCGGTGCAAGTCCTGGTAAGAGAGAAGTCGACGACGAAAGTGGGATCGGCGATTCGCGAGGACGCGGAGAGAATCATCGGTCCGGACGCCACCAACCTTCTGGATATGCAGAAGGTCTTCATGGCTATGACAGCACCAGACGGGTTGGGAGTAGTCGGGAACACAGGTCAATGCGGAGCGGTGGCAATGGGCCAGCTATTGGGGCTCGTATGCCACAATCCGATGGACTGGGGGAAGTTCAGGGAGGATTACGGAGCAGAACTAGCGAACTCGCTAAAGTGGGGAGCGAGACTGGGAAGGCAAGAGGTGTATCAATTCCGCAGAGGAGCAATAAAGGTATATCAGAAGCGATATATCCTGCAGGAAGATTGGATAATGATAAGTTTGCTCAACTTATTCATGACCGTGGTTATCGAGAGGGAACCAGCGGCATTTCTGTTATCGGGATCACCCCTAAGCTACAGGAGAGCCTTTAAGACGGCCTTCGACAGTCTGGTAGACCACCCGGGGCTGAAGGGCAAGTCGGTGTACTACAACAGCCGACATCTGATAGACGGGTAGATAGATACGCCGTATCAGAGATGGGAGCAGCTAGAGACGGATAGACGAGAGGCAAAGCGACTGGAAGAAGTCGCGAGACGGGAAAGGATAGAAGCAGAGGAGAGGGAGGAGGAGGCCAGGACGCAGAGTTACGGCTTCGAGGAACAGGCAGGCTTAGACGAACTTCGTTGGACTTCATCAGGGACTTCGGGGGAGTCTCTAGGGCGAGAACTGGGATGGACGGTGGGATCGCCGAAACCGTCGACGTTGGGGTTGCAAGCGATGCCCATACCAGCGGGCGCCGAAGGCGACCAACCGCTAAGGAAGTTAGGGGAGCTAGAGGGATGGAGAGCTACGGGCGAGAGCCAAGGCGGGAAGGGACATAGTGGATCCATCGGGATACCGGGGTTGGAGCCACTGCCAGAGGAGGACGAAGACGACGACGAGTTCGGAGAGATGCCGCCCATCGAGAGGATTGGCCACTCGGACACGGACTGGGTTGGCGGGAGGGTGGTGACGGCCAGTGGGGCGAGGGCCTTCTGGGATAGACCCGGCAAGCAGGCCTGGGTGCACGAGGAGCCGGCGATGGATTTCGCGTGGAGCACTATCAGGTTGGGCGAGCAACCAGGGACGGCACCACGGGTAGTATTCGGGGAGACGATGCCCGAGAGGGGCGAGGAGATCGACGTAGACAGGGACACTAACATGCAGAAGTTCGCCTACCAGCGACTCCACAGACCGCGGAGATCGCTTGGGACGAAAGACGACGTGGGGCGGGAGACATTGGTACTCGGTTGCGATTACTGTGGGAGACAGACCCACCAGGAAAGGAGCTGTTTGTACCGATTCCAAAAGGGGACCTTTTGTCTCTACTGCCGCGAGTCGAGCCACAGGATGGGGGCGTGTCCACGGTTGCATAACCGATGTCCGAAGTGTAACTTTCGGGGACACTATGGACGACGAAGAGAAGTTCAGAACCTTCGAGGAGTGGGCCGACGTCGGGGCCATGACGCGGCAGCGCATGAAGGCCCAGGAGTTCAAGTGGGGTTTCTTCCTTATCAATCAGGAGGCTCACTTGGAAATTATAAAGCGGAGGTTACCGTTTACCTATCAAGAGGTAGCAACGGCGGCGTCGTATGCCGGAGTGATAAATACACAAAGGTATTTGGACAGGTGGACGCCACAGAACCGAGGGGAGTTTAGGGATTTCCTGGCGGAGCACGTGCCGCGGGCAATGAAGATGATCTTATGGGACGCCACCAGGGGGAGACAACAGGGCCACTTGGAGGGGTCACCCGCGAAGCGATATCGGGAGCTGATAACACCAGCACCCAAGGAGCCAACGACCGGGATCAGTAAGGGTCCGAAGACAGAAAGCGGATCCCAGAGGAGCGGTAGTGACCAGGAAACGACCCAGGGAGGAGGACGGCAAAGGGAAAGACTTGAGGTGGTTCCCAAAGTCAGGGGGGATGAACTGAGACTTCAATGTGGTACGCCTGGAAGGCGCCACGTGGGACGTACGAACTATTAAGTACAAATTCAAACTGATGCAAATAATTAAATAAGTGCAATTATATGTACGTACGTAGTAATCAGTAGTTTAGCAATAAAAATATACGTTCGAAGTAAGTACTATAGTCATTCAACCTTTCTCAATTAGCTACTGGGACTGGGGGGCTAACTGACTATGGTACTATGGACGAGACACCAGACGACTTCACATTTCTTGAGTGCGACGGCACAAAGGGGGAGTGAGATTCGTCAGAAGGGATGGGGTAGTCAAAGGGAGGTCGAGTAAGAGGTGATAGTGCAGAGTGCAGAGAGAGTGCGAATGCAATTCAAGTGTGTGGGAGGAATAAGAGGCTGAGTGAGGGACAGGGAAGTCCGAGAGTTAGAGCGGTAGTGAGGAGAAGTAGAGGAGAGTCAGGGTGAGAACAGAGTAGAGTTAAAGTGGCGAAGTGTTGGGGAAACAAAAGTCGTGTGAGGAGCGCACGATCGGCCCGACATGGGACGCCAGGCGAAACGGGTAGCGATATCATACCCATAGGGAGCGGCCTGGAAAGCCGGCTCCGAGAGAAAATAGTTCCACCCCACACCCGATGCTAGATCGGGATCCAGCGGAATTGTAGCGCACTTTAGGAGGATGCTATCTTCTCACCGGGAAGATAGCATGGGGGGGAGTGTTAGCTTTTTCAATTCCGCTAACACAAACCCATAAAGTAAGCCGTTAAGCAATATTGGGGGCCACGAGGTTGATTACCCAATCTCGTGCCACCCCAATAAAATGGGAAGGAGAAACACACAATAAGGGTCAGGGGCCACACCCCTGACCGAGAGAGAATAGCAGGAGTGAGGGAAACACTCCAAAGGGCGCCAACAGGGATATCAGCCAATGGGAGGGAGGCACCGGCTAGGTACAGTAACAAGGCCAACCCGTGCAATATAACCAGTTAACGGTAATCAGTTATTTCAGTTATCTCATTGTGTTGGTCGGTTTAGTTAGGTTAGGACCGGAACTTTAATTACCGTTGCGTAACCACTGTGCAGACACCCTATTCTATATCTATACTATTATACCGGAGGACTTTATACAGCAATCAACAATATCCACCCTTTACACACACACGGCGGGAACGCGACGCATAAATCAAAAACCGGATAAACCGGGATCCTTTGTGGATCCCGTCACAAGCAGGTTATAGAGGCGGGTAGATAGAACCAAAACAATAAACGATAGTTAACAAATGTTACAAGATTATGCAGGTTAGTAAAGGAGCAGGTTATAGAGGTGGGTAGATAGAACCAAAACAATAAACGATAGTTAACAGAGATTATGCAGGTTAGTAAAGGAGCAGGTTACAGAGGCAGGTATATAGAACCAAAACAATAAACGATAGTTAACACGTGTTACTAGATTACGCAGGTTAGTAAAGGAGCAGGCTATAGAGGAGGGTAGATATAACCAAAACAATAAACGATAGTTAACACATGTTACAATATTATGTAGGTTAGTAAAGGAGCAGTTATAGAGGCGGGTAGATAGAACCAAAAACAATAAACGATAGATGACACATGTTACAAGATCACGCAGGTTAGTAAAGGAGCAGGTTATAGAGGTGGGTAGATAGAACCAAAACAATAAACGATAGTTAACACATGTTACAAGATTATGCAGGTTAGTAAAGGAGCAGACTATAGAGGCGGGTAGATAGAACCAAAACAATAAACGATAGTTAACACATGTTACAATATTATGCAGGTTAGTAAAGGAACAGGTTATAGGGGCGGGTAGATAGAACCAAAACAATAAACGATAGTTGACACATGTTACAAGATTATGCAGGTTAGTAAAGGAGCAGGTTATAGAGGAGGGTAGATAGAACCAAAACAATAAACGATAGTTAACACATGTTACAAGATTATGCCGGTTAGTAAAGGAGCAGGTTATAGAGGCGGGTAGATATAACCAAAACAATAAACTATAGTTAACACATGTTACAAGATTATGCAGGTTAGTAAAGGAGCAGGTTATAGAGGCGGCAAGATAGAACCAAAACAATAAATGATAGTTAACACATGTTACAAGATTATGCAGGATAGTAAAGGAGCAGGTTATAGAGGCGGGTAGATAGAACCAAAACAATAAACGATAGTTAACACATGTTACAAGATTATGCAGGTTAGTAAAAGAGCAGGCTATAGAAGAGGGTAGATAGAACCAAAACAATAAACGATAGTTAACACATGTTACAAGATTATGTAGGTTAGTAAAGGAGCAGGTTATAGAGGCGGGTAGATAGAACCAAAAGAATAAACGATAGTTAACACATGTTACAAGATTATGCAGGTTAGTAAAGGAGCAGGTTACAGAGGCAGGTACATAGAACCAAAACAATAAACGATAGTTAACACGTGTTACTAGATTACGCAGGTTAGTAAAGGAGCAGGTTATAGAGGCGGGTAGATAGAACCAAAACAATAAACGATAGTTAACACATGTTACAAGATTATGCCAGTTAGTAAAGGAGCAGGTTATAGAGGTGGGTAGATAGAACCAAAACAATAAACGATAGTTAACACATGTTACAAGATTATGCAGGTTAGTAATGGAGCAGATTATAGAGGAGGGTAGATAGAACCAAAACAATAAACGATAGTTAACACATGTTATAAGATTATGCAGGTTAGTAAAGGAGCAGGTTATAGAGGCGGGTAGATAGAACCAAAACAATAAGCGATAGTTAACACATGTTACATGATTATGTAGGTTAGTAAAGGAGCAGTTATAGAGGCGGATAGATAGAACCAAAACAATAAACGATAGTTGACACATGTTACAAGATTATGCAGGTTAGTAAAGGAGCAGGTTATAGAGGAGGGTAGATAGAACCAAAACAATAAACGATAGTTAACACATGTTACAAGATTATGCCGGTTAGTAAAGGAGCAGGTTATAGAGGCGGGTAGATAGAACCAAAACAATAAACGATAGTTAACACATATTACAAGATTATGCAGGTTAGTAAAGGAGAAGGTTATAGAGGCGGGTAGATAGAACCAAAACAATAAACGATAGTTAACACATGTTACAAGATTATGCAGGTTAGTAAAGGAGCAGGCTATAGAAGAGGGTAGATAGAACCAAAACAATAAACGATAGTTAACACATGTTACAAGCTTATGCCGGTTAGTAAAGGAGCAGGTTATAGAGGCGGGTAGATAGAACCAAAACAATAAACGATAGTTAACACATATTACAAGATTATGCAGGTTAGTAAAGGAGCAGGTTATAGAGGCGGGTAGATAGAACCATAACAATAAACGATAGTTAACACATGTTATAAGATTATGCAGGTTAGTAAAGAAGCAGGCTATAGAGGCGGGTAGATAGAACCAAAACAATAAACGATAGTTAACACATGTTGCAAGATTATGCAGGTTAGTAAAGGAGCAGGTTACAGAGGCAGGTACATAGAACCAAAACAATAAACGATAGTTAACACG
This sequence comes from Nemertoderma westbladi, assembly GCA_032718475.1. NCBI lineage: Eukaryota > Metazoa > Xenacoelomorpha > Nemertodermatida > Nemertodermatidae > Nemertoderma > Nemertoderma westbladi. The sequence continues at coordinate 42,296 of JAUCBJ010008084.1, forward strand.
TGTTACAATATGTAGGTTAGTAAAGAATCAGGTTGCGGAGGCGGATAGATTGAACCAAAACAATAAACGATAGTTAACACATGTTACAAGATTATGTAGGTTAGTAAAGGAGCAGTTATAGAGGCGGGTAGATAGAATCAAAACAATAAACGTTAGTTGACACATGTTACAAGATTATGCAGGTTAGTAAAGGAGCAGGCTATAGAAGAGGGTAGATAGAACCAAAACAATAAACAATAGTTAACACATGTTACAATATTATGCAGGTTAGTAAAGAAGCAGGCTATAGAGGCGGGTAGATAGAACCAAAACAATAAACGATAGTTAACACATGTTACAAGATTATGCAGGATAGTAAAGAAGCAGGCTATAGAGGCGGGTAGATAGAACCAAAACAATAAACGATAGTTAACACATGTTACAATATTATGCAGGTTAGTAAAGAAGCAGGCTATAGAGGCGGGTAGATAGAACCAAAACAATAAACGATAGTTAACACATGTTACAATATTATGCAGGTTAGTAAAGAAGCAGGTTATAGAGGCGGGTAGATAGAACCAAAACAATAAACGATAGTTAACACATGTTATAAGATTATGCAGGTTAGTAAAGAAGCAGGCTATAGAGGCGGGTAGATAGAACCAAAACAATAAACGATAGTTAACACATGTTACAATATTATGCAGGTTAGTAAAGAAGCAGGCTATAGAGGCGGGTAGATAGAACCAAAACAATAAACAATAGTTAACACATGTTACAATATTATGCAGGTTAGTAAAGAAGCAGGCTATAGAGGCGGGTAGATAGAACCAAAACAATAAACGATAGTTAACACATGTTACAATATTATGCAGGTTAGTAAAGAAGCAGGCTATAGAGGCGGGTAGATAGAACCAAAACAATAAACGGTAGTTAACACATGTTGCAAGATTATGCAGGTTAGTAAAGGAGCAGACTATAGAGGCGGGAAGATAGAATCAAAACAATAAACGATAGTTAACACATGTTACTAGATTATGCAGGTTAGTAAAGGAGCAGACTATAGAGGCGGGATGATAGAACCAAAACAATAAACGATAGTTAACACATGTTACAAGATTATGCAGGTTAGTAAAGGAGCAGGCTATAGAAGAGGGTAGATAGAACCAAAACAATAAACAATAGTTAACACATGTTACAATATTATGCAGGTTAGTAAAGGAGCAGACTATAGAGGCGGGAAGATAGAACCAAAACAATAAACGATAGTTAACACATGTTACAAGATTATGCAGGTTAGTAAAGGAGCAGGCTATAGAAGAGGGTAGATAGAACCAAAACAATAAACGATAGTTAACACATGTTACAAGCTTATGTAGGTTAGTAAAGGAGCAGGTTATAGAGGTGGGTAGATAGAACCAAAACAATAAACGATAGTTAACACATGTTACAAGATTATGCAGGTTAGTAAAGGAGCAGGTTATAGAGGCGGGTAGATAGAACCAAAATAATAAACGATAGATAACAGAGATTATGCAGGTTAGTAAAGGAGCAGGTTACAGAGGCAGGTATATAGAACCAAAACAATAAACGATAATTAACACGTGTTACTAGATTACGCAGGTTAGTAAAGGAGCAGGCTATAGAGGAGGGTAGATATAACCAAAACAATAAACGATAGTTAACACATGTTACAAGCTTATGTAGGTTAGTAAAGGAGCAGGTTATAGAGGCGGGTAGATAGAACCAAAACAATAAACGATAGTTAACACATGTTACAAGATTATGCAGGTTAGTAAAGGAGCAGGTTATAGAGGCGGGTAGATAGAACCAAAATAATAAACGATAGATAACAGAGATTATGCAGGTTAGTAAAGGAGCAGGTTACAGAGGCAGGTATATAGAACCAAAACAATAAACGATAATTAACACGTGTTACTAGATTACGCAGGTTAGTAAAGGAGCAGGCTATAGAGGAGGGTAGATATAACCAAAACAATAAACGATAGTTAACACATGTTACAAGATTATGCAGGTTAGTAAAGGAGCAGACTATAGAGGCGGGTAGATAGAACCAAAACAATAAACGATAGTTAACACATGTTACAAGATTATGCAGGTTAGTAAAGGAGCAGACTATAGAGGCGGGTAGATAGAACCAAAACAATAAACGATAGTTAACACATGTTACAAGATTATGTAGGTTAGTAAAGGAGCAGGCTATAGAAGAGGGTAGATAAAACCAAAACAATAAACGATAGTTAACACATGTTACAAGATTATGTAGGTTAGTAAAGGAGCAGGTTATAGAGGCGGGTAGATAGAACCAAAAGAATAAACGATAGTTAACACATGTTACAAGATTATGCAGGTTAGTAAAGGAGCAGGTTACAGAGGCAGGTACATAGAACGAAAACAATAAACGATAGTTAACACGTGTTACTAGATTACGCAGGTTAGTAAAGGAGCAGGTTATAGAGGCGGGTAGATAGAACCAAAACAATAAACGATAGTTAACACATGTTACAAGATTATGCAGGTTAGTAATGGAGCAGATTATAGAGGAGGGTAGATAGAACCAAAACAATAAACGATAGTTAACACATGTTATAAGATTATGCAGGTTAGTAAAGGAGCAGGTTATAGAGGCGGGTAGATAGAACCAAAACAATAAGCGATAGTTAACACATGTTACAAGATTATGTAGGTTAGTAAAGGAGCAGTTATAGAGGCGGGTAGATAGAACCAAAACAATAAACGATAGTTGATACATGTTACAAGATTATGCAGGTTAGTAAAGGAGCAGGTTATAGAGGAGGGTAGATATAACCAAAACAATAAAACGATAGTTAACACATGTTACAAGATTATGCAGGTTATTAAAGGATCAGGTTATAGAGGCGGGTAGATATGACCAAAACAATAAACGATAGTTAACACATGTTACAAGATTATATAGGTTAGTAAAGGAGCAGTTATAGAGGCGGGTAGATAGAACCAAAACAATAAACGATAGTTGACACATGTTACAAGATTATGCAGGTTAGTAAAGGAGCAGGTTATTGAGGAGGGTAGATATAACCAAAACAATAAACGATAGTTAACACATGTTACAAGATTATGTAGTTTAGTAAAGGAGCAGATATAGAGGGTAGATATAACCAAAACAATAAACGATAGTTAACACATGTTACAAGCTTATGTAGGTTAGTAAAGGAGCAGGTTATAGAGGCGGGTAGATAGAACCAAAACAATAAACGATAGTTAACACATGTTACAAGATTATGCAGGTTAGTAAAGGAGCAGGTTATAGAGGCGGGTAGATAGAACCAAAATAATAAACGATAGATAACAGAGATTATGCAGGTTAGTAAAGGAGCAGGTTACAGAGGCAGGTATATAGAACCAAAACAATAAACGATAATTAACACGTGTTACTAGATTACGCAGGTTAGTAAAGGAGCAGGCTATAGAGGAGGGTAGATATAACCAAAACAATAAACGATAGTTAACACATGTTACAAGATTATGCAGGTTAGTAAAGGAGCAGACTATAGAGGCGGGTAGATAGAACCAAAACAATAAACGATAGTTAACACATGTTACAAGATTATGCAGGTTAGTAAAGGAGCAGACTATAGAGGCGGGTAGATAGAACCAAAACAATAAACGATAGTTAACACATGTTACAAGATTATGTAGGTTAGTAAAGGAGCAGTTATAGAGGCGGGTAGATAGAACCAAAACAATAAACGATAGTTAACACATGTTACAAGATTATGTAGGTTAGTAAAGGAGCAGGTTATAGAGGCGGGTAGATAGAACCAAAAGAATAAACGATAGTTAACACATGTTACAAGATTATGCAGGTTAGTAAAGGAGCAGGTTACAGAGGCAGGTACATAGAACGAAAACAATAAACGATAGTTAACACGTGTTACTAGATTACGCAGGTTAGTAAAGGAGCAGGTTATAGAGGCGGGTAGATAGAACCAAAACAATAAACGATAGTTAACACATGTTACAAGATTATGCAGGTTAGTAATGGAGCAGATTATAGAGGAGGGTAGATAGAACCAAAACAATAAACGATAGTTAACACATGTTATAAGATTATGCAGGTTAGTAAAGGAGCAGGTTATAGAGGCGGGTAGATAGAACCAAAACAATAAGCGATAGTTAACACATGTTACAAGATTATGTAGGTTAGTAAAGGAGCAGTTATAGAGGCGGGTAGATAGAACCAAAACAATAAACGATAGTTGATACATGTTACAAGATTATGCAGGTTAGTAAAGGAGCAGGTTATAGAGGAGGGTAGATATAACCAAAACAATAAAACGATAGTTAACACATGTTACAAGATTATGCAGGTTATTAAAGGATCAGGTTATAGAGGCGGGTAGATATGACCAAAACAATAAACGATAGTTAACACATGTTACAAGATTATATAGGTTAGTAAAGGAGCAGTTATAGAGGCGGGTAGATAGAACCAAAACAATAAACGATAGTTGACACATGTTACAAGATTATGCAGGTTAGTAAAGGAGCAGGTTATTGAGGAGGGTAGATATAACCAAAACAATAAACGATAGTTAACACATGTTACAAGATTATGTAGTTTAGTAAAGGAGCAGATATAGAGGCCGGTAGATAGAACGAAAACAATAAACGTTAGTTGACACATGTTACAAGATTATGCAGGTTAGTAAAGGAGCAGGTTATAGAGGCGGGTAGACAGAACTAAAACAATAAACGATAGTTAACACATGTTACAAGATTATGCAGGTTAGTAAAGGAGCAGGTTATAGAGGCGGGTAGATAGAACCAAAACAATAAATGATAGTTAACACATGTTACAAGATTATACAGGTTAGTAAAGGAGAGGGTTTATAGAGGAGGGTAGATAGAACCAAAACAATAAACGATAGTTAACACATGTTACAAGATTATGCAGGATAGTAAAGGAGCAGGTTATAGAGGCGGGTAGATAGAACCAAAACAATAAACGATAGTTAAGACATGTTACAAGATTATGCAGGTTAGTAAAAGAGCAGGCTATAGAAGAGGGTAGATAGAACCAAAACAATAAACGATAGTTAACACATGTTACAAGATTATGTAGGTTAGTAAAGGAGCAGGTTATAGAGGCAGGTAGATAGAACCAAAAGAAAAAATGATAGTTAACACATGTTACAAGATTATGCAGGTTAATAAAGGAGCAGGTTACAGAGGCAGGTACATAGAACCAAAACAATAAACGATAGTTAACACGTGTTACAATATGTAGGTTAGTAAAGAATCAGGTTGCGGAGGCGGATAGATTGAACCAAAACAATAAATGATTAACTCGTGTTAGAAAATTATGCAGGTTAGTAAAGGAGTAGGTTACCGAGGCGTGTAGATAGAACCAAAACAATAAACGATATTTAACACGTGTTACAAGATTATGTAGATTAGTACAGGAGCAGGTTACAGTGAAGCACCGAATTACACAGACATATATAGCGTATATATATTCAAATATTATTGTTAGAGTTAAATATACGTGAAAAAAAACTGGAGAGAGTGAAACGTTGTATATGTATGAAGGACTTTAAACGTAAAGATACAAGCATACCCGGAGGTGCCTCTATATATGAGTAATGAAGTTGAATTGAAGAACAACGACCTTTCATTGTCTGGCAATACAAAACCATATCTGATCGAACATACCGATAACACAATAAATTATCCAAAAAAACCTCACGCATATTACAATACCGGTACATAGGCCTAAACTAGCTGACTAGGCCTATATAAATATCATACATTATTACGGTTATTTCTTACAGTAGTAGCAAAATTCCCTTTTCTGTTTTAGTACAAACGGAATTTTTTGAAAATTTGCGAGGATTGAAATTAAATATATGCATTATGCTGTCAGAAAATGTATTACATTTTATACACTGAAAATAATTTAAGATGTCTTAACATTTTAGAATAGACCTATATCAGAATATTATTGTATTATATTATATGTAATTTTCGTGATTTGAAGTAAATTTGGGAGCGCATCAGTATTGCGCGCTGCGCTGTTGCGTACCGCACACATCACTCACCTGTGTGCACACCTAGCAGCTGGTGCGCTGCGCGGCTATTTTCTGCCACAGTGGTACCGTTACTATAAAGCATAATTACCCGATTACCCGTACAGACATACCGGTACTAACACTGAAATAACTAACATACCGGTATCTATGAAGTTGGTTTGGTAGGCTCAATCGTGTTTTGTTTTGTTTCGTTTAATGCTAATTTTAATGTCTATGACGGTATTCAGTATTAGCAGTCGGATTTTTTGATCATAAATTTTTTAAATATTGTGGTTTGAATGAGTAAAAAAATGTTTTTTTGTAAAGAGAATACAGGAATATCTATTTTAATTAAAATATTGTTGAATCCAACCAATGTATATTGTATATTGTTGTTTGGCATAATTTTAATAATACCATATGTTTTATTGCATGTCAATATTGACATCTAATGTCAATATTGAGGGTTCTTATGTTCATTTATCCCCCACCAAATCTATTTAGAGGCCGTAGCGCAGCATCACAAATACTGAAACGAGCTGTCAAAGCGCTTTAGTTAGAGCCATTCTTGATGCATTATAAATACTGAAAAGAGCTTTTGAAACTATTCAGGCCTTCGCGCAGCACAGAAGCATGTTAAATACTGAAAAAGAGCTGCTAAAACTGTTCAGAGTCCTTTGCAGCTTTGTGCAGCATGATAAGTGCAGTTGAAATTGTTCAGAGGGTTTCATGCATCATGAGAAAAACTGAAAAGAACTGATAAAACTGCCCAGAGGCATTCATACAGTTTGAAAAATACAGAAAAGATATCTTAAAGATGCTCAGAGACCGTTGTGCAGCATGATAAACGCTGAAAATAAATGTTGAAACTATTCAGAGACCTTTGTGCAGCATGATAAATGCTGAAAAGAGCTGCTGAAACTGTTCAGAGGTCTTCGAGCAGCTTGAGAAGGACTGAAAATAGGTTTTGAAACTTTTAGGCCTTCGCGCAGAATATGAAATACTGAAAAGAGTTGATAGAACTGTTCAGAGTCCTTCATGCAGCATGATAAATGCTGAAAATAATAGTTGAAATTGTTCAGATGGCTTCGTGCAACATGAGAAATGCTGAAAATTGCTGTTGACACTGTTCAGAGGCCTTCATGCAGCATGAGAAATGCTGAAAAGAGCTGTTGAAACTGTTAAAAGCCCTCATGCAGCATGAGAAATACTGAAATGAGCTCATAAAACTGTTCAGAAAGCAGAATCCTTCATGCAGCATGATAAATGCTGAAAAGAACAGTTGAAATTGTTCCATGAGCTTCGTGAAACATGAGAAATGTTTAAAATAGCTGTTAGAACTGTTCAGAGACCTTCATGCAGCATGAGAAAGGCTGAAAAGAGCTGTTGAAACTGTTTAATTGAATTCCTGAATTCGTAAAGCATGATAAATGTTGAAATGAGCTGTTTAAATTGTTCAGAGGCCTTTGTGCAGCTTAATAAGTACTGAAATAGCTGCGAAATTGTCCAGGCCTTTGCGCTGCATGTGAAATGCTTTGAAACTGTAAAAGGTTTTAAAACTGTTCTGAAGCCTTTGCGATCATCGCAATTTTCCAACCATGCAGCCATGCAAACACGAATTTTTGAAACAATTCAGAGGCCTTCATGCAGCATGGAAAATGCTGAAAATGACTGTTGAAACGGTTTATACTTATAAGGTATACACACCAAGGTTCCACCTTGGTGTAGTGGTTGCATTGAATTCACATCTCCTGTAGGTCGCGGGTTCGATCCTCACATGGGCCAGGCACCAGGGTAGTTTTCGTTTCGGCCCGAATGCTTTAAAGGGACCAGCCAGGGCGCATCTCTGCCTCGCATCCTTAAGTGGTAGCTAAATGAGTACTGGAGTTTCCTCTGGGGAGTAAAGTTCTGGGGGACCGCACTGGAAATAAGTTGTCAGACTTTGTGCGTAATCCCTGGCCTAGCGGCCGAAGAAAACTTACTTTACTTTTACTTTGACAGATACTGAAACCAAATGCCAAATAATATTTTGAATTGAATCGGTCCGACGAATCTGTACAAAAAAAAATACAAAAAAATACAATATAGTACAAAAGAGTACAAAAGAGCAAACAGTGCACAGTGCAAAAATAGTACAAAAGAGTGCAAAAATAGTACAAAAGAGTACAAACGAGTGAGAAACGCATACAAAACGTGTATACCAGTGTAGTAGGTAGGCCTATACAGTTATACACTACACTTGCACAAACACTTACACAAATATAATTAATTGTAAGCAAATGCAACGGCACCGAAATATGCGCCGTTACAGTGTCAATTTGTCTAGGATGGCTAAAACGTCTGTCCTTATCTGATCTGACGGTATCTGACACTTGTTCCACCTTGGTTCAGAGCCCACCTTGGTGTAGTGGTTATATTGAATTCACATCTCGCGGAGGTTGTGGGTTCAATCCCGGCATGGGGGCCAGGGCCAAGGTAGTTTTCGTTTCAACACGAATGTTGGAAGTGAAGTTGAAGTTTTTTATTGGACGCCAAATTATAGTAATAGTGCCTACTGTAAAACGAACACAAAGCATATTAACCCTCCCCGGTAACGTGTGGTAAAATAATACCCCAAGGGGATTACTTTTGATATTTTTCGACAATCTTTCATATTATGTATGTCCAACTTCATAGTATCTTCCAAAAAACTTGTAATCTAACGATTGTGTGGGTCAAACCCATAAAATTTTGTTTATGAAAAATGTTATGGGCCCTTAATTTGAAAACAACTTAGTTAGGTAAGATGGGGTATAAAAATACCCCATAACGTTATGGTGCTTTGTGACTCATTTTGGTTTCATTGGAACCACAATTGTCGATTTAGTTGTACTAGACAGCTAGAGGTATGTTTTAACTTTGACTTTTAAGACCAAATTATCAGTATTACTGTATTATGAAGCTACTGTATTGTGTATGGCCTGTATTTCATAAGCCAAGACTTCGTCCTAATCGCGATGTGATAGATTGCTAAGTATATGTGAATAATTCTTATTGTAGGCTTTCTTAGAGGTGTTCTGGCCTTTTGGGTCTCATTTTGGGTTCATTGAAACTGCAATGTATTATTTAGTTGCACAATAATCACATTTTATGACCAAATCATCATTACTTTTGCAGTCATGGTGTATATTTCATATTACAATTCAAGATCTTGTGCTATTGCGAGATCTGTATATATATATCACTTTGTTGACTTTTAGTGATGATATTGGACTCATTTTATGCTTATTGGAAATGCAATGGTATACTTCAGGGTGTACTTGACCCATAACACCACTAAAAAACCGAAAATGAGAAACACTCTCACAGCTAATGCTTCGCTATGATAGTATCTTGTTGCAAAACGCCCCATCGCGACGTTAACGATGATCGCGATTGTAGTGGGATAACTTTTGTAGCATTGGGCGTTGGGTAGACTTCAACCAAATTGAAAAAAAAATTCACAACTTATTTTTTCACCATTTGGCAAATTCTGTAGGGCGTATTTATAGTCAGATGCCGTCCGATCCGATCCGATCCGATCCGATGCATTTCGGCAATTATTGTAGCTACAACTGTCAGACTGCAGACTGTACAAGCATCTGGCTGTCTGGAGTGGGGTAGGGCACATATTTAAAAAATATTTAATTTGCTGAGGTCAATTTTTCGGACTTGTAAATGGCTCCACGCAAGCAGTAGAGCCCAATCTGGCCTCGTTTATAAACGCCAGCTTTAAATCGTTCAAAAAAAACATTCCTAACATCAACTTTGTCTAAACCCGTCTATGTCTAATTATTTAGTTAATGGAAGGGTCGCAGCCGTCAGCTGGTGGTAACCAGTATCGTTCCAAAGATGTGGAGGAGAGACGCGACGTGTGTGGCACTCCTTTCCATTAATTTGTAATGATATCGTTTATTGTTTTGGTTAGTTAGGTTTCGGTTTGGAGATGGTGTTCTGCGCAATAAAATAATTATCTTATATTTAATTATTTAAGAGGCAATAAATATACTTTAGTATTTTAGCTGCACAAACTATCATAACATGTGTGGTAGTGGAATATATTGAAGTAATTAAATGACTATTTTAATTGCAAAATTATATTATATTAAGAAATTTACTGCTTTGCTTAAATTTACTTGCACATGCCTTAAACCACCAAGCCACTGAACTTACCAATGGAGATATTTCCAGTGACCATACCATGGACCAATCGCAGGAGACATCTACCTTCTCACCTGTGACACCTTCACATGTGCAATGTAGCCAGTGCTGAAAGGCTATGCAACCAATACAGAACCAAACTACTATGTGTGTATGTTGGATGGGCTAAATGTCTTACAGCAATAAGCTAAACTTGGAACCACCATTATACTATCAGCTGGCTATGATGCCAGTACTGCTCAAATTTTGGCGCCCCTTGGAAGGTGGCGCCCGGGGCCGACCCCCCCCCCCCCCCCCCCCTTCTGCACGCCACTGCACATTTCGGAAACAAGCTACAGTTCGTCGCAGCCCCCAATGAAAAAAAATTAACAAAAGGAAACATGAAAAAAAATATTATAGGCCTACTTTGAAAAAAATTTCCCGATTTTTTCCCGAATTCCCAAAGTTCCAGAATTTTACAAAAATATCAGAGTGTTTTATAATGGATATCCCCGGGTAGTAACTAAATTTTGAAAAAAAAATAGAAGTCTTTTCCCAGAGAGGTCTGTTTTCGAGCAAGTCGGTACCCACTGGTACGGATTTACCACATTACCTTTCGCTAGGGAGGGGGCAAGCCCCCCCCCCCCCAAGATACCTGGGGAGGGGCAGATGCCCCATTGCCCCCCCCCCCCCCTAGAACCGCCACTGTCTACCGAGCATCACCATCCTGTCCCATAATAACTTCGCAGCGGCTTTGTGTCGACGGTCGAAAAGTGGCCATACAGTAGTGCTTTTTTTCTGACCTTCGTCCTGGAACCCCACGCAGCCGGGTACTATACAGCTATACACCGGCTTTCATTGCAGTAAAGAAAAGTGTAGGCGCCGTATAACCGCGGTATAATCAGTTTTCAGATCTAGCTCCTCTACTAATTTATTATGCCCTAGATTAATTAAATAAAACACGGCAAAGATAGGTGGAATATTCTGAAATTCAATTAAAGGGATATTGCGTTAGAGAAACTGTGATAGGCAAAACAGAAGTAGGCCTAAGCAGCTAGGCTTGTACAGTCTGCAGTCTGATAGTTGTAGCTAGAATAATTGCTGAATTGCATCGGATCGGATCGGACGGCATCTGACATATAATTCTACCTCCAAATTCTGGGAGGGGGATTGCAAGTGTTTTTCTGTTTAATGTTACTTAAAATGTCTTATCAATTTGGGGTATAAAAATACCCCATGTTACCGGTGAAGAATAATTTTTTACCATACCGGGGGAGGGTTAAAATTACGAAACATATTAAAATTGACAGCATACATAGACATACTTAATGATCGGCCCTGCATAACATTCCAGCATTCTGATAACATTTACAACAAAATTAAAAATAACGTTAACCTGTTAACACAGTAACACTATTGAAAAATAATATGGTGCACCGCACCTAGGATAGCCCCATGAGGTTATACCTCGTTTCCATGGGGGTCCTATTTAAAATTCATTCTATTAATTAGCGCTCATCAAATACGGCATGAGAGTACAAATTTAATTAAATAAAATATATGAAAAGTGCAATAAAATGTAAGATTTAATTAAAATATCTAAAAATAATGATCTGAAGTAGGAATAATGTTTTGAAGGGTTTAACGAGGCATCTCTCTGTCTCTGCCTTGCATCCTTAAATGATAGCTAAATGAGTACTGGACTTTATGCCTATGTCAGCATGTGAAGTTTCCCCGGTATTCCCCTTAAACCCGGGGGGGGGGGGGGTCAATATAACACCCCCCCCCCCCCCCCCCCCCCCTCTGAAACAACCATACTAACTAACAGACTAAAAGACTAACTGAAACTAACTAAAAGGAATCAAATAAAATAGGCTAGAAATTTTAAACTTGTTTTTAGCGGCTGGTGCCAAATTTTGTTGCTGGCCCATGCTGCCATGTGAAGAATACCAGGATTTACCTTTTCAGTCGACTTTTATTGGAATTTTATATATGAAGATTTTAATTTTTTTTTAATTTATCTTTATTAATTATTAAGTGTATTATAGAGAGCTTATTTATGGCTTATAACCTGTCAGTCGGTGAGAAGTCAAAAATTGGACTTGAGTCCAAAATTGGACTTCGACTCCATTTCAAGTCCAAAATTGGACTTCTGTGAGTCCAATATTGGACTTCAAATCAGCCAATTGTTCCAGGGCCTTGGGTAATTGGATCGGGCGGGATTTTTTTTTATTAATCGAAAATATATCAAAAAATAAGAGTTTTGAACAGGGGGACCTGAAATTCACCAGGGGGAACTTTTTTTATAAGGCTTTGAATTTTTACAAAAGTCCAATATTGGACTTTAAGTCTAATTTCGGACGTGACATTGAGAATCAAACTTAAAGGTACATGAAGCATGACAGATGAGAGACAGCCAGACAGCTATTAAGTTATGGAAAGTTAGCCTACCTTTGCAGCTCTGTATGTATCTTCAGTGTACTGTACTTAGAATATGGGCTAAATGGTACATTCTAGCATTCTAGGTACTTTGTACTTTACTTTTAGCATATTGTTTACAATCATGTTATGTCTAACCTTACAGCCTTATGTACCCAGGGCCAGGATTTTAGAGCAGTAGAGTCTTTAGGACTAGATTAGATTATGCTCCAACAAATATTTAATTACAAATTATATTTGGTGGAAACTGGTAGCAATGCCAGGTTTGCCAACTGCAGCTGCTGCTAAGGCAGTAAGGCTAACTACAGTACAAGCTACGATTTCGTCTAAGCCTATGGCAGTATGGGAGCCCTATCAGAAAGAAATACTACAAGTTGATGCTACCACCATCTCTACTAATTTTTCCATACAACAGGAAGGGTGTTTTAAAACAGCTGTATAATGAAAGGGGATTATTAGTAACTGATTAACGTGTTGCAGTGTTGGGGTCTCCACATAATAAGTACAGAAGTAAGAAGTAACACACGTCATAATTATAAACCATTTGAGGGAAAGGAACAGGTTACAGAGGCAGGCTTTTCTAACTAAAACAATAAACGGCCACTTTTGACTTTACCAATTGAAGGAGCCTTATCACCTCACCACATACTACTACTACAATCGGCATGCTGCATTACAGCTGCATTATATATATAGACCCTATTACTGCATTAAGAATGCTGTGCCGGCTTGTTGACAAAAGTGCGCCTCCACAACTCCCTTACACTCTTACAGCCTTATCACCCATGACATTTGCTAGATCATCCGCATTTTCAAGGCCAGTGTCCTTTAAGACAGTAAGAAAGATGCGTCTCAAGAAAGTCATGGGCTGTCCACTATGCTTATTCACTCCATGAGGTGCATTGGCTGGTCCTCATGGCTTAAAAGCGATGTCCTGCAAAGCGGAGGCGGCTTTGTTCTAGTGTCAAGCTTGGGGGAACCAATGATTGAATAAGACACCTCCAACCCCAATGTTATATAGTGTCTGGTTGGAGATGCAGAGATGTGCTGTGTATATTGCACTTGACACAGTGAACCTAATCAAAACAATTAGTCAATAAACATTAACTCAATTACATAATAGGTTACAGTTTTCAGTAGTCTTATTTTTGCCATACGAAAATACCACAGGTATGGGTATGAATGAACTATACAGCTATGACTCAACTACCGCTACTGCGACTGCGGTATACACCACCAAGGCCAATGAAGGCAGTGAGGCTACCGCAAAGCCATACCACTACCGCAAAAAGTAACTACTGATGTCTGACTGTACGTGTGCGATCCCTGCTTATAATACTTATAATAATTAATTTGATCATTAAAATGATGTTGCATTGTAATTATATAATATATATGTACTGATACGGGATGCAGTTTTGATTTAAATACCGATATACAGTATGGCAGCATGGGTACACTTGGAGTTGTACTAAAGTCCAATATTGGACTTTGGAGTCCAAAATTGGACTTGAAGTCTAAAATTGGACTTGAAGTCCAATTTTTGACTTCTCACCGACTGCCTGTACATACAGACATATACTATTACTATTACTAATTCGTTTATTGTTTTGGTTATATTCAGCCCTTATGTAACCTGCGTTTTTTTGTGAAAACCTGGTATTCTTCACATGGGGGTAACTGCAAAATAAAATATAACGGCAGAAAGTCTGGTATTCTTCGCCCATGTGAAGAATACCAGAATACCTTACTAGTACCGTAAAACGGGGTGACTTTGTCAGGCGGGGTGGGGTGACTTCGTCATTCAGTCATTACAGGGGGTGACTTCATCAATACTAAAAATGATACTTAGTTTCTTGTAAAAAGTACCCGTAAATGTCTTATAATGTAATTGGAAGTTCAAAACAGTAATAAAAACACAAAATACCGGTATCTATCAGCAGTGGCGCAGCCATAGGGGGGGACGGGGGGGACACGTCCCTCCCACTTTTCAGGTAGGGCCGGACGTGTCCGATATGTCCCCGGCACTTTTTACACTTTCTATATACAATTTAAAATTGAAATAATCGTAACAAACTCTGATCGGGTATTACAGTATAACTAATAATTACTCATACGTACATTTCTATCCTTCCCAACCATGTCCCATGAATTCAGAATTTTTCAAAAGGAATATCTGAGATATGGCAGTATAATGGCCGTTGCAACATATTTTGCGTTGAGCTGCGTTGGAGTCCATATATTCTACATTCTAATATGTAACTTATCAGTAGCTGGGCAACAATACAATACCTACTGTATATATACTGTAATACAGTAATACTAGTACGCAGCCATTCATACATAAACAAATATTCCAGAATATTGTGTATTTATTTAGTTGAATAAATAGACTGCAGCGGAACCGAAGCAAATACATGCAACATTCAAATGCTCATAAATCAGCTATTTCCCAACCAAATTCAAATGTTTTTACATATTTGGAATCCATCATCGCGATCTTTCGTTCTCCACCAAAGTATCACTTTAAGGTTGAAGAATAATTGAGTTGCAATTGGTTCAAACGCCAATATGAAGAATACCAGGTTTTCACTTTGCGATCTAAATTTTATTGTAATTGTATATCTGAAGAATTTTTATTTTTGTTAACTTTTCAATAGTAATCAACAGTAAATCAATAGTTGTCCTTGTATAACGCTTATTTCTATCTTTTAAACACCTTTTTCAAACGCTTGTAGCTAAAGAATGAAAGCGAAAATAAAAATTCTGGCTCTCCAAAGGAGGAGGAGGGAGGTGAAACTATCGATGTTTCAAATTTCATACAATCTCATTAAGATTTGTAAAAATAAATTTTTGATTTTTTTTTTTGGCGGTGGGGGGGGGGGTGTTACGCCGGACCTAAAATTATTTTATCATCCCCCCCACTTTTGGTTACGTGGCTGCGCCCCTGTCTATCAGCCTATACAAGTAGAAAATAGGCCTAATACTGTAATATGGTACTATAGGTCTCAGGTACTCGAGATATTGTTAGATTCTGTTTAGTGTTTTTGTTTAATAATGCCACGTCAGTATATGGTATAAGCGTGTGAGGGGTTCACGAAATTACCGAACAGCCTACACACTGACACAGATGAGTTGGTGAAAGAAGCTGAGATAAGATTAATTCCACCAGGATCGGTAGAACTTAGTAGCAGAGTTGTAATGTAATGGTCATTTAAGTTCGATTTGAATATATTCACACTTGGGGAAGTAACAACCCCATCAGGAAGAGCATTCCAGGGAGATATGACTCGGAAGTGGAACGAATCGGCCCGGATTTTCAGACGGACGGTCGGTTTGGTGAGTTTTAAAGAGTTACCGCGACAGACAGTTGACGATAAGGAGAAGAAGCTCTGCCAATCGACAGCATCAACACCCGTTAGCATGCGATATAATTGAATAAGGTCCGCGCGAGAATGTCGGTATTCCAGAGTAGGTAGTCCCAGCGACGCAGTCGCTCCGGATATGGAAGGTCAAGAAGGCCCGCTACCAAACGGGTAGCCCGACGTTGGACAGTCTCAAGTAGGCAGCTTTCTCCTACATGGCTGGGTGACCAAACTGGAGATGCGTATTCCACACAAGGACGGACAAGTGACTTATAGAGACTAATGAACATGACTTCATTGAGGTGATTAAAGCTTCTATATACTAGCCCCAGAACCTTATTTGCCTACTTCACGATAGTGGCTATGTGCAATGAGAACTGGAGAGAATCATCTAAGTTCACACCCAAGTCTTTCTCTGTTTCGGTTGTCTCCAGTGTGTGTGGCCCGAGGGTGTAAGTGTACCTGGGGTTAGAGCGACCAATATGCATTACCTTGCATTTCTTATGATTAAATAATAATTGCCAGGTCTTGCTCCACCAATCCAAAATATCTAGATCACTTTGCAGGGGTCCCACGGAGAGTTGGGTCCGACGAATCTGTACAAAAAAGTACAAAATAGTACAATATAGTACAAAAGAATACAAAAGAGTACAATAAAGTGCAAAAATAGTACAAAAGAGTGCAAAAATAGTACAAAAGAGTACAAACGAGTGAGAAACGCTTGCAAAACATGTATCCAAGTGTAGTTCAAATCGTATAGCTGTGTAGAGGGGCGCACATGGTGTGCAAAATAAAACAAAGCATTGTTTGATTGTGGGGCGAGCCACGCATTGAGAAAGGGGCTGATCTAGCTGTCTAGCAGTCAGAGAGTATGAAAATACAATCTTAGGCCTATGACAGTATGAGTTTTAATGCAGCTTTTTGTGTTCGAAAAACATAAAAAACAGTTCCAATTGCTCGAAAAATTGCAGAGGGAGATCTCACAGTCTCAATAAAGTTGCAGATAAACAGATAAAGGCATAGGCCTACTTACATAGCCTAAATAACGTAGCATCCAGTCTATCCTTCAGTATATGGGCTACTTTAAGACTATGACCTAAATTTCGAGTCTCAGGTATAGGCTGATAGGACTGTAGGAGTTTATATCTACCCACTGCATGTATGTATTGCATTATATTGTATTATACGAACCGTAGCCTATTTCTACTTGTATGCCAGTCAAAATCTACATGAATCAAAGTTCTGTCAATAATTTCATACTTGACCACAGAACCAACTGACCAAGGCCGCTAGTATTGACACTGTCAGACTGTAGCGGCGCATATTTTGGTGCCGTTGCATTTGCTTGCAATTAATTATATTTCTGAATACAAGTGTTAGTGTAGTGTTGTATAGGCCTACTACACTGGTATACACGTTTTGTATGCGTTTATCACTCGTTTGTACTCTTTTGTACAATTTTTGCACTCTTTTGTACTATTTTTGCACTTTATTGTACTCTTTTGTACTCTTTTGTACTATATTGTACTATTTTGTATTTTTTTGTACTTTTTTGTACAGATTCGTCGGACCGCGGAGAGTTTAATAGAGGGATCCACTACAGCAGAGTCTTTTAAGTCATCAGCGAACAAGTACCGGTATGCCATATATCTACATACCGGTATATCTATCATATATCTACAATCAGACAATATAAGGTGGTTTAAGCATTTTACTGGTAGGGGAATTGGAATTTTTTATTTGACATTAAATCAGTTAAAAACAAGCACTAAAGATAGCATTAAAATATAACATATGAAATGTAAGGAAAAGGTAAGGCAACAAACCAATGTACAGAATGGTATTCAACATGTCCTAGAAAATGTATTTTAACGGAAAACAGTACAAAACAAACATAGATAAATAAAACGCAATAATTTTTATTGTCCGTTTAAATCATGCCTAAATAAAATGACCTTCAATAAATTTTAAACACTATTTACAACATAATTAATTATGGTAAGACATTTCTATTTCAGGATTTAGGACCAATAAACTTAGTGGATAGGCCTACGAGATGAAAGGTGTAAGTGCAGCAACTATAAAATTATTGAAATTTTACTAAAAATTATTGTAATTATGATAAGGAATTTAGGACCATACGAAGACAGTGGATACGAGGTGGAAGGTATAAATAAAAGAAACAACAACAGAATAATTATAAAAACGTTCGACACCAACAGACCAATAAAATCTATATTTTATGAACTGTATTTATTTCTATTGTCTTACTAAAAATATTATTTACTGTAGGCCTATATAGTTATTTATAATAAGTTTACCGCGGTAAGTTAGAAATTATAAATACACAATGCATATATTATATATAGGCCTACTGAGACTTAAGTCAGTAAGTACAGAATTAAGCAGTGATTTGCCGTCGAGGATAACCCCATGAGACTATGTCTCGTTTTCATGAGGGTCCTCACTATATCAGGAAATATTAAAATCGATAAAGGTAAAAGTATACAAAGTAAAGAAAAGGATACAAAATAAATGCAGAAATGCTAATGCATGCAAACTTTCAGAGGTAGTTATATTTGTTTATGGAGTTTTTCGAATGTTATCATCATGTCTCGTGTCTGCACGGTACTTCTCATAGCGCCCCACAGTCTGACACCCCATTCAGCCATTTGGTGATCTCCAGTGAATGTTTGGATTTGACCTGACCAAATTGGTTTACTACGGACAGACGGAAGATCTGCAGTGGACAGGGCACACCTGGGCGGGTGTGGGCCACTCGGAATCCGACGAGGCGGCGCACATATCAGCATATTGACATTTGGCGTATGTACATTTCTTACAATAGGCAGGAGGGAGGCATACAACCTCGGGCTGTCGGGAGCAGTACCGGCAGGCCTAGTTAAGTTAGTAGCCTAGTAGCAGTTAGCCTAGTAGGCTTAGTTGTGTAGTTTATACTTCTGTACTTAGCATAGCAGCATAGTCTATCCTTAGGTATACAGTGTACACTGTACAGGTATATGGGATGGGCTACTTTAAGACTATGCAGCTATGACCTAAATTTTGAGTCTCTGGTCTCAGTTAGGGCCTATACGAGTTTATATCTACCCACTGCTGCACTGCATAATGTATTGCATTATATTGTATTATACGAACAGTCAGACAGTAGCCTACTTCTACTGTATGCCAGTCAAAATCTACATGAATCAAAGTTCTATCAATCATTTCATACTTGACCACAGAACCGAGGACCAAGGCAGCATCAGGCAGTCGGGGAGAAGTTCAAATTTCGACTGAGTTGAAATTTAAAACTTTTTTTTTTAAATTCAACTTTTAAGTTGTAAATTCAACTCTAAAATGGCAGGAGGAGCAGAAGGGCCCCAAGACGTCACAGAAGGGGTGTTTTTATTGTTTTTATGGATGTAACTCGAAAAATTAACCCTCATTACAGCATTACCTATGGAATAAAAACTTTCACCGTCGGGAATACTTTTTTTAAAAACATTTTAAGTGATTACATTTGCAAATTAACTGAAATACTTACTATGGGAATTTATTAGATGTATGAAATTACCGCTGTTTGTCATAATTATTATATACAATGGAATACCAGTAATGGATTCCAATTCCATATTTCAGTTTCTCCAAAGCTACTCCAAAAGTTGAATTTTAAAAAAAGTTGAATTTTAAACTCTACTCCAAAAGTTGAATTTTAATAAAAAGTTGAATTTTAAAAAATAAAGTTTAAATTTCAACTCAGTTGAAAATAGAACTTCTCCCCGACTGTCAGGCTATTGACATTGTAGCGGTGCATATTTCGGTGCCGTTGCATTTGCTTACAATTAATTATATTTGTCTGTTTGTATACAAGTCAGTAGGGAACATACCCTTAAATAAGCTCCAAACAGCCAAAAGTGGGTTCTTATTTAAGGAAAATGGCTCTTATTTAGGGGTTTTTGGGCCTTTTTGGATATTTTTTCGATATAATATGCAATAGGGCCTAACTTCTAAACTTGTTTCAGGAAAAAATACCGCATAATTTTATTTCACAATGTAAAAGTTAGGTCTTTCTTGAACATAAAGCAAAAAACCAGAAAACATTTCACTGTCCTGTTTTTTTCTACAAGCAGACAAGCGTTTTAAAATTGCATCAAAAATACGACTTAGTTCCTAAATAAGGGGGATTTTTTAAATTTACCTTATTTAAGATACTTATTGTCGAAATTGTACACATAAATACTAAAAGTCCCTAAATAAGAACTTTTTGACCTGGGTTTATTATTTAGGAATACAATTGTATTCCAAAATCTGCACATTCCTTAAATAAAATAAATATTCCTTATTCCTTACAGTATGTGCACAAGTGTAGGCTAAGTGTAGGCTATAAGTAGACTATCAGGTCGTCCATGGACCAGGACCATAGAATATCGGGATTTTCTTATCCAGTGGCTGAGTGGGTATTCCATGCATGTTTCACAGTAGGCCTATCTAAGTCTGTAAGTACTAGGGCTCGATCGGAGTTGGGATTTGGCCGGAGCAGGAGAGGAGCCTGAGTTGGACAATTTGGCCGGAGCCGGAGCGGGAGCCGGCTGGCCGGAGATTTTCAAAAATTTTAAAAATTTAATTATTTACAGGTAGGCCCTATTTAAAAAAAAATAAAGTATGGTTATCTTATCGTTCGCCAATCGCTCATAATCAATCATACTGCTGTACTGTTTTTTACAGTATAGATATAGGGATAGGCCTATACAGTATAATACATATAATATATTTTGTACGCGCTTTTATAGACCGTCAGCAGTTTAACCTGCCGAAATTTATATGTCTTTATTGATAATCTGCCTTTTTTAAGATGATAAGATTTAATACAAAACAAACCAAAAACATTAGCCGAAGCCAGTCCATGCGCGTCCAAATGACCCGTTTATAACACCGGGAGACTGGATTCGTGGGCTTAAATTTATTTGCGGTCAAGCCTACTGTATTATTCGATTGATTACTAATAGATAATCTCTGACAAATATTATTCACTTTCGGGAAATATTAGCAGTTCCTTTTAGGACGTGGCGCTCTACCTATGTAAACAGAGTTATGACTGATACTACACACAACGATATGGCTTAAATTTCAAGCATAGGGCGCATTCTTTAGGAATGCTTTATTATCAGATCCAATCACTTTACAATCACGCACGCTACCGGTAACGCACAACACTGCTCACTGATATGCCGACAGTTACTGACTTTGATCAGGTATAAAGAGATATGCACTGGACTCAGGTAGTGTCTGTCAAACAACATTAGATTCACTACAAACACAATAATAAAGTCGCAATTATTGTACATAACCCTTCTCTCTAACCTGTAGTGTATCAAGGATATTGGGAAAATTGTGGGTTGATTATTGATATTCTTCAACTAATAACATCCAATTATACTGATACAAAATTACAAACAGTAAAAGCAGTATGACGGTAGGTTAAGATATAATTAGATTGCATTGAATCGTTTGTTTGATTGAATTGGGAAGATAATAGCTATGCTTTCTATAATTTAGCCTACTAATGTTCTTATAAAAGGCAGAAAACATTTCGCTATTTCAACACGGTCTTAAAACACTGATAATAAAGTCTCAAAATCATAACAAAAAGTCCCGTGACTTTAGCTCTCTTATTTTCCAAGAATCCCGTTCAACACATGTAATCAGCAGTGAGACAGGATAATTTCAGTTCAGTAGCTCGGGATTGGTCGAAATCAGAACTAACTCAACGCAGGGCTATGGGTAACTGGGGCAACCTTCCCAAGCCGGCTGTCCAATCGAACAGCTCAGATCCCTCCTAAAGGATTCCAACGCCTTGGAAGGGGGAACTGGTTAGCAAAGAAAACAAATCAGTCATATCCCAGAAAAACCTTTACAGTAGGTTTCAGAGTATTTTAGCGTATGGGGGAAAAACTGGGTTGCGGGGCGAAGGGCCAGTTACATCCCACAGAAGCTTTTACAAAGTACAAGTAGAGTGCTACTCTACAGTAAGACAATTATGAAGCAATATGAAGAATATGATTATTCCAGTAAATTAATAGGTTATACAGTATAATAATGATATGTGTACCATAATTACGTTATTAAATTTAGGTTAGCGTTGTGTTGTATTTGTAACTAAGTTAATGTTATACAGTACTGGACCCATCTGAAGAATACCAGACTTTCTGCCGTTTTCAATTTTCCATTTCCATTTTCAATTTCACTTTGCAGTTACCCCCATGTGAAGAATACCAGGATTTCACCAAAAACACAGGTTACAGAAGGGCTGAATCTAACCAAAACAATATAGGAATTAGTATATGTACAGGTTATAAGACAGATCTAAGCGATATTAACCCTATTAGTACCGGGCTATAAAATGTTGTACAAATACCGGGGGGGGGGGGGGGGGGGGGGTCATATTGACCCCCCCTCTAAAATCTACAAATATTTACGAAAACGTCTGATTTTTTGTTTGTACGTAGGTATCACTTGTCTGGATCCGACCGAAAAATTCGAAAAAATGTACTGGGGTGGTTATATTGCAGCACAAAAATTACAAGTAGTGCACAATTTTCACCAAATTTGAAAGTTACATTTTCGGCTAATTATTTTTCAATACAGGTTTTCTGGGGTGCAAAATACATTGGAAAATATTAAAAAATGATATAATTACTATAAATGGCTGTTTAGTCCTCTCTGCGTAGGAAAAAAATGAAAAAAACAAGTAACCAGCCCTTTTCAGTTAGAACACAAAATTTTTAATTCACTTATACGATGCTATAAATTCACATTTTCAGGTTTTCGAGGGCGCTGATTCTAATGGAATACATTTCTAATATGCCAGATCATTGCTACTTGTATTTTTCGGCGTAATTTGGCAAATTTTGGTGCTAGCACCAAATTTCGTACCCATCACCAAAAAGTACACGTTTGCGATGTCCAGTGCTGTTTTTATTGATTCCATCGGATTCAGGACCCTCATAAACCCGTATAACGCAAGAAACAAGGTGATACTATCTACTGATCAATTTGCATATTTTCCAAAAGTTGGTGCTGGCACAACAATTTTCACCCACCGGCGAAAAATACAAGTTTGAGAACTCTTATGAAATTTTTACTGATCCCATTGAATTCAGAACCATCACAAACCCGTATAACGCAAGAAACAAGGTGACACAATCAATTGATATATTTGATGGTTTTCAAAATTTGGTGCTAACACCGCATTTTGCACCCACATCCGAAAAATACAAGTTTGAGATGTCTAGTTCGATAATTATATATTCCATTGAATTCAGAACAGCCATAAACCTCTAAAACGCAAGAAATAAATTGTCACAAGCAATTTTATCTATTGAATGGATTTTCAAAATTTCGTGCTAGCACCAAAATTTGCACACAGCACCGAAAAATACAAGTTTGATACGCTTGGTGCAACTCGTATATATTTCATCGAATCCAGAACCCCAAAAAACCCCAATTGCGTAAAAAACAAGCTTCAAACAATCAATTTACAAAATTGACATATTTCAAAATTTGGTGATGGCACCAAAATTTGGCACCCACCGAAAAAAACAAGTTTGAAATTTCTAAATCAATTTATATGAATTCCATCCAATTTCTAACACCAAAAAACCGGTGTAAATCAAAAATAGAGATGTTACAATTCATATTTAATGAAATGTAATTTTCAAAAAAACGTCTCAAAAAAAGTGCCAAATGTAGGGTTAAAAAATGGTGTCATAACTCGAAAAGTACCCAATATTTTTGAAAACGGTTTTCACTACTAGGAAGACAATAGATTTTTAGGAAAAGTCATAAAATTTCAGATTCCCAACTGCGTTTGTTTCAGAATTATAATAAAAAAACCACAGTTTAATAGGGTTAAACACTTAATAAAGATAAATTTAAAAAAATTAAAAATCTTTATATATAAAATTCCTATAAAAAGTGGACCGAAAAGTGAAATCCTGGTATTCTTCACATGGGCGCAGCAGGCTACTGTACTCTATGTTATGTTGGACAATACCAACTGTACTTTTATATACTGTGCATTGTTTGATGTATTGTGGGGCGAGCCACGAAGTTGGCGGAGCCTTAGCGAATTGACACTGTTAGGGGTTGGGTCAATTTATGCAAATAGTTGTCGTCGTCGTCGTCGTCGTCGTTGTCGTCGTCGTCGTCGTCGTTGTCGTCGTCGTCGTTACGATTTTGACATGCTAATAACTTTGTCGGATTTAAAGCTGCCAAGTTGTAAATTTGTAGGTATCAATATGAGCAAAAGTTGAGATTTTTGAGAGACTTTCAGACACCATCAGTGCAATGGTCTCCCGCTAGAGGGCCACATGTCTAAACATTAAATGGCCACCCATTTCTTTGCTTTTAATCCGTTTAAGCTGAAACTTGGGAAGTACAGTCGGGGTCTCAAAGTGCATCTGTTCTTTGAGATTTTCTCAAAGAACTAAAAGTGTCTCAAAGTTCTAAAAGTGGTCCAAGAAAATGACAAAGTGTCCTCAAAGATTTCAAAGATTTCAAAGTAGTACTGTCAGTCATTTCATACAGTCCTGCCTGAAGCTGGCTATGGTATGGGGTATATTGACTTTGACTACTAAAGGGTAAAATATAAGTAATAAAAACCTCTATGAAACAATAAAGATGCCTCCAAAAAATACTGCAGTAATAAATATTTGTTACTGAAAGTAAGAATTAAACTTACTGCAGTAATAAAAAATTGTCTTTTTCTGCAGTAACAAATAATTTGTTACTGCAGTAGAAATTTTTATTCAATTATTTATTAATATTGATTACAGCAGTATAAATTTTTATTCAATTATTTATTAATTTATTAATATTGATTATTGCAGTACAGTAATAAATATTTGTTACTGCAGTAATAAATATTTGTTACTGCAGTAATTGTTATATGTTACTGCAGTAACTAATATTTAATACAGCAGTATTTTTTGTAGGAATTTTTATTGTTTCATAGAGGATTTTATTAATTTATATTTGGGCTCTTTAGAGACGCCGTAATTGCGGGCTATCGGAATGTGTTGGTATTTGTGTCATAGACAGTTTGTCTGTTGCCCTATCTATATTAATGTATAGTGCTAAAACTGTACTGTTTTAATTTGTTTAGCCCACGTGAACGCCGAATACCTTTACCAATGCATTTCAATGGTCAACCAGCCATACTTTGCCGCACTGTAAATTGTGTTATACAAAGTAAAGAATAACGATAGAGGCAGGAATAAAGATAAATGATTCAAGCGCACTAATTGGCTGTTCCCATAGATGTTTTAGGCATTGTTGGTGCGCAATGCATATGGTCAGAGCGACCGCCCAGTCTGCCAAAATCTATTATGTAATCAAATGGTACCACAAGCCAAGCAAAGCATGTGACAGTTCTTTCCGACTCTGCACCTGTTTGTTTGAAGGTCGCCGACCGTGGGTCGCTACTCACTAGCTGTGATTGATAGTTTAAACTGGGTGCCGCTTTGCCAGAAGGCGGTACACATCAATTGAATATGAGGCAAACATTTAAAATATGCTCAAATATAAACGCCAGCGGCAGGGGATATTTTAATATCTCTATTAAGCTAAAACAACACAAGATTGTAGCCGTTCTATCGTACTTGAATGTCGAAAGCCTTTCTTAGTTTTTAAGAAGGAATTCTCGCGCTCTCGTCAACATAGTTATCATATTAATTAAACAGTAAAGGTAGTACGGTTTGACCTGAGGTGACTAATGAAATGAATAACAAATGTTATTACAAGCTTTCTCCCAACAGGGCTTCTTTAGGTCATTATAATGAAACTGCATATACACAGAGATACTACAGTGCAGTTTCTCTTATATTAATTGTTAATCTGATATTGTATTATGTTATTAAAATAATCAATCTTGTCAAGCATTAATCTTGTTTCACAAATTATGTTTCATGTATTATGTGAATGAATGTTTTTTAGAAAGACTTTAGGGTGCCGTAAATTCAATTTGTACTTGCAACCGAAAACCCATCCTGTAATGACCTCAGGAACCTCAATTTGATAAATTAATGGGAATATAGCTTCTATGCAACAACTGGCCAGCACACAAGTATCACTTTGTTGCCCGCATAATATTGTTCCCCGAGAATGCCTCTGCCTCTCAGTTAACTTACCACGAGCTGTCAATCAGGAATACCTCGGAGTTTATTTTCTCAAAGAATTAAAAGTGCCGCAAACTACCTCAAAGTTACATTTCTCAAAGAATTCAAAGTGCCTAAAAGCAGGAAATCACTTTGAGATTCCCAACTAAAAGTGTCTCCAAGAATTCAAAGCGGCCGTTGGGAGTAATGTAATGACTTTTAGACACTTTTAGAAAAACTTTGAGAAAATCTCAAAGAACAGATGCACTTTGAGACCCCGACTGTATGTACTAGACCATTAGCTGTAAATTTCAAAGGAGGCTAATCTGTCTGCAGTTCTCCAGTCTGCCGCTAGAGGGCGAAATGTCCCGAATGTGAAATTATTCTTCCATTTAGTTGTTTATGATCTGATTACGCTGAAACTTGTCATATATGTACTAGAAGACATCCTAAGTCTTTGTGTGGACAGTAATCGGTCCGGAGTTTTCGAGTCTGCCGCTAGAGGGCGAAATGTAGGAAAGTGATAACCTTCGCGAATTCCTTGATCTTAATCTATTTAAGCTGAATTTTGGAATATACAGTACCGGTATGTACTAGACCACATGCCTCGTCTTTGTGAGGAAGGTGATCGATCCGTAGTTCTTTAATATGCCGCTAGAGGGCTAAATGTATGAAAGTGAAAACCTTCCAACATTTCGTTATTTATGATCCGTCAATCGGAAACTTGGTAGATATGTAATAGACCATAGGCTGTGGCTTTGTAGGGAAACTAATCCTTCCTTCTTCAGTTACCCAGTCTCCCGCTAGAGGGTTAACGTTTTCCGGGAAAATCTTCTCCTATGTTTTTATAATCCTTTCGAGTTGATACTTAGCATTAACTCATTTCACGTGCTGCGCGAAGGCCCCACTTCGTGTTACTGTATGTACTTTACATAGGAATAAATCTATCTATATACAGTATATCTCTAAAAAAAGAGTTAAGATAATGGGTTACTTAGAATAAGGTAATATACTGTAATATTATTATATATATAGATATGTAATATAATATGTAATTATGTTAATTATAATTATTATTATTATTATAATAAATATGTAATTAACTTGCGACCCCTGTAAGAATATTCATTACCGT
Organism: Nemertoderma westbladi; assembly: GCA_032718475.1. Taxonomy (NCBI): domain Eukaryota; kingdom Metazoa; phylum Xenacoelomorpha; order Nemertodermatida; family Nemertodermatidae; genus Nemertoderma; species Nemertoderma westbladi. The sequence goes on from JAUCBJ010008084.1 coordinate 69,600, forward strand.
ACATCTCCTGCGGACAATCCTTTGTCATTATCAAACGATTATCATTAAATCATAAAATCAAGCACACATGCTGCACGCACTGCTTGCATATGGTTTCACCAACATGCTGTAATACTACTGTATATGCCAACATACTGTACAATACATACCGGTACCGGTACCATACATAACACAAGGTTCTAATTATAATTCCCAACTACAATCGTCAGATAGGGGGGGAGAACTCTCCAGGGGAAATTCGACGCAAATAACAGCTGATTAGGCCTACTCTTAAAAATAAAACTGAAACCAGATCTATTGTGTTTAGTTTATTGTTTTGGTTAAAACAACGTGCCACTGTAACCTGTTCCTTTCCCTAAATTGAGAATTTAACATTGAGGCGGGATATTAATTCGCCAAGGCGGGTTTTGCGTCCAGTTTCCCCCCCTGTCCCACAATCGTACATTTCCAAATATCTCATCCTAACAAATTCCCAATCCTATGGCGAGTTCCTAATTCCGAAAAAAAAAATCGATTTTCCGTTTTCAATCCCCCCTGGTGCAGATTTTTGAGCAGATTAGGGAAATTGGGCGCAAATCCCATCTTGGCCAATTAATATCCCGCCTCAATGTTAAATTCTCAATTTATGGAAAGGACCATGTTACAGTGGTACTTTATTTCTTTATTTTAACCAAAACTTTGAGAGTAATCCGCTGTTATTTGAGTCGAAATTTCCCTGAAGATGCATTTTTATTGAGTCCAGCCCCCCCCCCCCCCCCCCTTTACCTTTACTGGTCGATGATTTCATTCCAAACGTCAGTTATCACTTTTAACGAAAACTATTATTTGTTTATGTCTGTCTGTCAGTCTGTTTGTCCGTCGGTCGACGATCTGTCCGTCAAAATATAAGAACATAATACCACCAAGCTCAAACTTTTTTGTTGTGGTTTTCCTGGTTGCTGATTTCATATCCGTCGTCAGACTTCTCTATTAGCAAAACCTATGTCTATATGTCTGTCTGTCGGTTTTCTGTCTGTCCAGCTATCTGCCTGTCAAAGTAATGGTGAAGCATATACCACCTGGCTTAAAATGTTCGTTATGGGGGTTTTCATGGTTGGTGATTTTATTTCCGATGTCAGTTTTCATGTATGACGTTATCCACATTGTCTGTCTGTCTTTTCAGCTCGCGGTCATGTTTTGACGGACAGACCGACAGCAATTCAGACAGACATGACGATGTCAAATGAAAACTCTGACTTCAGAAATGAAATCACAGGCCGGGAAAACCCTTGCAGCAAAATTTTCAGCTGGGTTGTGTGCATTTTAACATTTAAATTTTAAAAACGACATTAAAGCGCGTTTATAATGTCCGCCATTGCAAAGTGGTAGAAATAGCTTTTTCCCTTAATTGTATATACACCGTATTTGTTGTGTAGATTTTGCTGTATTTTTAAAATATGCAAAGATTACTATGGGGACAGAAAGCGTATAAACGGCGTAAAAACTAAAAAATGCACCTAGCGGACCAGACACAGACATTTTGGGATTAATCTTTTACACAAACCAACTGACAGACTATCATCTCGTATAGACCCTACAGCAGCCTACCTGCACCACAGCTATATTTTCCGTAAATTTAATCCCACTAATGTCACTCACTACCTTGAATTCAGTACGAATAAATTGACGGAAAATTACAAAAATTCTTCATAATTATACCATCTAAAATTAGTTGATAAATAGGAAAAAATATGTATGCGAAAATGAACGAAGTGAATAATAAAAAGAAGCCCGCTTTCTTCCCTTGTACTACAATATAAGGCAATATAAATAAACAAAATACAGTAGATCAGGGCAATAACATCAATTTCTTCCTGACATGGATTTGTTTATAATACGTTATTGTATGCACAGTTGTAGCAGGCCTACTGTACCCTACCTGTCTGGGATTATGTGAAATAGATTAAACCAGTGAAAATGAATGTCTTTGATAGACAACCCTCTACG
>JAUCBJ010008085.1:0-22751 GCA_032718475.1 Nemertoderma westbladi
TATACACTCTTAAAAAAGAATTGTCAAACTGACAAAAAAAAAAGCCAATGTGACAATATAATATTGGCAAATGCGTCTGTCAAGAGGTGTTGCTAAACTAACAATATTATATTGTCAAATATTTTACTAATATAATTTTGTCAAATTATCCACTTATATTGTTAATTTGTTTTTGTATATTTGCTATATTGCCAATACACAATTGTGACTTGGCAATATACAATGCCAATAATTTTGGCAAAATATTTGCTAAATCATTAATATAACCAGTTTACATATATTGCCAAATCTCAAATATAGCTTCACCACGCCCAGGCGACTTCAATTAAAAATCCATTGTTGAAATAAGTTAACCCAGAACCCAGTTAATAAAAAGTTTATCTATGCGAAATAACAAGTTGAATATTATATTTAAAATTAAAATCTCACAACGAAATAAAACTAATAGTTACAATAAGTTTGGCGTATTTTTCACAAGTTACAATCAATTAAGCAGGGCCCATAGGGGCAACGAAAATATTTTGGGCTAAATATTAGAAGTATATATACTTCTAATAATAAATGAAAAGTAGCAAAACTAATTAATGACTATTTAAAATATACATATATAAAACACATTACTTACTAAAGTACAAAACGTATTAGGAACCATCTAAAAATAATGTTGCGGTGCGATGAGGGTCAGCAACTTCGTGACAAAACTGTGGCATCGAGGGTGCCGCAAAGGTGATGGCTGAGGGCGAGGGGGTGTATAATTTCGAGGTACTTAATATATAATTATTATATTTAAAAAATGAAATATAAGGGAGAGTGGCAGGTGGGTTAAAAGTAGAAGAAACTGCGACATAATTTATGAACGGCTCCAAAGTTACAACGAATAATGTACAACGAAAAATAATATTTTATATAAAACCAAAAATAACAAATCTATAATTTAAGAATATTTAAAACATAAGGGACACATTACAGCCTGTGACGCAGAGAAATATATAAGCTATTTTTCTTAGAACGAAGTTTGAGAGGCCACGGTGATAAGAGTAGTTCAATTTCATCAATAACTGACAATGGGTTAGTAGGACACTTTTCAACTTCATAGGACTGAAAATGCTCACTATAACCTAAAACTAACAATGGCCTAACAATTATCTTATACTGATTAGAATCGGTAATTAATATATTATTAATAGAACAAAATATAGGTAGAGAAGAAATATCAAAACCAAAACATACAACATCTCCTAAGCAATAGTCAACCGAATACAACTCTATTGCTGAACATGACGTTATCTCCCTTATAATGCCATAATCCAGCAACAGGGAGTTTAATTCTGTAACATCTGTTAGTCTTTGCAATTGAGTTGCTGTTGGTTGTTTAATTTGCATATCTATATCTACACCACTTATACCACTTATATCTATACACCTGTACAACTAAAGAATTTATATGCCTGGGACATTTGATGTCGCGTTGATAAGGTTTTAACTATATTCTTAAAATTACACACAACTGAAGCTGTTTTCTTAAGCGGGGCGTGCTTTGCCTCACATCTCATGGACCACATTCCTAGAAGAGGGCCTGCCTGAATAATTGCTGTAGGGTAGTGAATCAAATTATGAAATTTAAATTGTAAACGATCAGGGTTGAATGTACGTACATATATTTCAAGAAATTCACAAATTAATACAGAAAATAATGATATTTCACTTTGGTTAAAATTCGGTGCCATACTGAAAATAACAATTTCTCTAAGTTTCAACAACACCTTCCATACAGGATCATTAACAGCTACAAAATCACCAACTAGTAACGGCAAACGAAGTGTAAAATTAAGCATTTGAACCGCAGATAAATTAATGTGTTTACTTCGAAGTTTTTCTTCTTGAAAAAATGGCACAGAGGAAGAATGTTCGAACGCAAAACTGTTCACTGAGAACATTTTATCAACAAATATAAATTTGTATAGGGCTGCGGAAATGACATAAATGCATACACCTTCAAATAGGTCATGCATAATGTCAAATGTGGAATTTTTAGACACATGATATGAAGGCAGTTGGTTGAAAATAGAAAATTCTTTTATACCTGTCGATGATGGATCGTTACATTGTATATCACTGTCATAATCAGAGTATTTTCCTGATAGATCCGATATGTATCCTAATAGACTTCAAGAACCTTATTGAAACCAATAACTTTTCTAATGTATCCCCGAATGTCCTTTTTGAGTCTTCCTTTGAAGATGTGTGTTTTGATATATTACACTCAATGACTGGAGAACATCGCAGAATGGCGAAACAATATAAAACCGAGGATTCTATCGTAGGACATGCCTTAGTGGGCCTTCCATTCAAGTTGTGTAACAGGACGTGGGTGAAACTCCCAGGCTCTTCTAAGCGTAAGATATGGCGGCCAACTCTAGAAGAATGTCTTAATTCCTTTATTATGACATCGGAGGATAGGATCATGCCTCACTAGACAGACAGGTTCTTGAAATGTCTAACCGATATGCTTCAATGGAAATATCTCTGGCTCCATTCATAGTATATTTATCCGACACGAAGTAGAAGCGATTATTAATAAAAGCAAAAGTATAACATCTTATATTAGAACTCTATACATTACATAATTACATATTATTTTGCTATGTATAGCGCCTATCTGCCTATAGTAAGCCTACAATTTATAAAGTAAAGATACAGGGACTTAAATTATTTATCAAATTATAATTATTTATTTAGGCCTATTGTTATTTACAATAGGCCTACTGTTAGGCCTAGAAATAATGATTACCGGTACAATGTATTGTCAGTTTGTCAGTGCAGGATGTCTATAATGTCTTGTCAGCTTTCGGCTTGTGGGTGCCTAAGTTAAAACGTACCGGTACCGGTAGGCCTATCCGAAATGTTTTTTCTTACCCTGACTGACTATAAGTAGGCCTATACTTGATACATGTTTATTTCCTTCAATTAATTTAGATTTAGACAATTAATTATAATAGCATAACTGCATAAACACAGATAGTATCAGTATGTTTGATTGAGGCTGGCTGATTGAGTGATTGCTAATAGCATGCGCTAGTGGTTGCAGTCAGCCAGATCAAGTTGCGTGTACAGACAATTAATTACAATATGTAAAAAGGTAAAAGGCGTGAGAAAAAGTGGCGCCTCTACTAGTCCTACCAGTGAGTGTGATTCCAGATTCCCCCTACTGGCTACTGCCTGGCTGCCTGGCTTGCTGCCTACCGTATTACCAGACTGAGACATGGAGTGTGGAGAATGACAGAGCCAGACTGCTGTAGCGCTGTAGCCTGTAGGCAGGTAGGGTACCGGTAGGCTACTGCTGTACTGACCTACAACTGTACAACAATCACCACACCATCACAAAATTCTGAAATACAATAAAAATAACTGCTGACCTGCAACCTGCCAAAAAAATTAAATACAAAATAATAACAACTACCGGTACAGTAACAGGCCTATTTCATTCCGGTAGCAAATTGCTGTAGGCCTATTGTGAATTGTAATCCTAGTGCATTACATCAGTCAGTAAGTACACAGTAAGCTAAACCTTAAAAAAATACCCCAATGCATTGTGGGTAAAAAAATTTCCCATCATGCATTGCGCGTAAAACCATCTAATTATATTGCTGATTTAACAATATTTATATTAGGAATACAAATGACAAAATAATGTTGTTGTTTTATATTGTATATTTATTTATATTGTGAAATATACAATATATAGTTTGTCATTTTGACAAAACTATTCAAATAAAATATAATTAGCTATATCTTGTAACAAAATAACAATATATATAATTATAATGCCAAAATGCATTTTGTCAAAAATTTGACAATCATGAAATTGCCAACTGCGCAATATAATTTTTAAGAGTGTACTGTATATACAAATACTACTACAATTTTCGATTATTTAAAAACAACAAAATTTTATATATAATCATAAAATATTTATAATATAGTGGGAAAAGTTGGAATAGTCAAGAATCAATGATATTATCATAAATATTCAACATTATCCACTGATTCTTCAGGTTCGACAAAGGATTCTTTTGAAATCATTACAATAAAGAAAGACATAATTTCGTAGGGGCTATGTCGATTTAGCCGTATTTCAAACTTTTCACCAGCTTCGTTGTATTGTGTAATAAAAATAAATCCTTCTATCATGGCTAATAGTAAGATGCTGGTTAATTTTCCTCCCTCATGCTCGGGTTTCAGGTTGTAATCTAAAAGATGAATACTATTATCTGAAGCATCAATATCGATTGAGCTTAAAACTTTCCTGGCTTTTTCAGAAAACTCAATTTTATATTTATCATCTCCCTGACGGTAAATTGTATAATCAATAACAATATAGGCTTGACCATCTTCTGCAAAAAATGAATGCCTTACCATTGGCATAACCATATTGGAATCAGAAGACATTATTTAATTTATTTTATTGTAAATCAAACAAACAAAGTAAAAACTTTTAAACTAAAACCATTAAAATGATTAATTGCGATTAAAGCAAGAGATTATATATAAGATATTTTCAAAAATAATACAGGTCTTAAACTGGGAAATAGCCTAAATTCGGTTTATTGATTGGTTGATTAGCCGGTGGGTAACTACTGTACAGTACAGTACAATTAAATAAAAAATTACGGTCAAGGTTGAGTAACTATGGAAATCTTCGTATACGTGTAGCTGGAAACGTGGTGGAATTTCAACACGTAACCTACTGCAGGACTGGTTGGATTGGTGACAGCCGTGCTGGAGTTGGCAATCAATATAATATCTGATGTAGTTGGTGGCCACGTTGTCAGCATATACAGTATACAGTGGTTGGTTGGTTGGTTGCGTGAATAGGAAATAACTATGGAAATGTTCGTATTCGTGTAGCCGGAAACGTGGCGGATTGGTAGGTTGCTCGGTTGAATGGATTGGTGACAGCCGTCGAAGAGTTGGCGATCGAATCGATATAATAGGGTAGTGTGGGGCTAGCCACACGATGAGAGGTTTGGGTACGCGAAGATGAATATGCTATGGTTGGTTGATGCAACGACACGAACCAATACGCGCGGGAGGTAACAGCTGTAGGAGTAAGGCGGGCATCGCGAGGTTAGGCTACGCGTAGGTGATAGGCAGCGATTGGTTGAAGGCAACGAGGCGAATCAATATTGATGGTGACAGATGGTCATTAAACACCTCGATTTAGCACCGGAATTTGGCATTTTTTAATTGCCTCCGAGATGTGGCCCGTAGCCCAGGCTAGGGAGGAGTGAGTGGAGGGCTATGCTTCTCCTACTACTGGGGTACTCCAGGGGCCCAGCATTCTATCTGGAAGCGACACGGCCAAACTAACGGTCATATCGTCACGACAACCGCCCAATGGCTTATTTTTCCACTTTAAAATACAGTACACCCATGTCAAAACTCTGCTCCTTTCCAGTGCACAAATACTGCAAACGGGGTCGTAGTGATCGCTACCACGTTCTGAATTGTGACCTCTGCCCCGCTTTACCTCGCATCCAAATAACTTGACCCTCCCCCCATATCAAATTCCCATAAAATTTACTGGTCGGTTCTGTTTAACTGATATGTACTGTATAACTTTAATGGGGAATTGTATTTATGTATTTCCATATTTATCCTGCCCAGGGTGTATTTATTAATATTATTTGTTGTTTTTCCTCTTTTTAGCATTACTTACAGTGTGTACCGCGGTCGCATGGGCTCAGTGTCCAATCTAATTTAACTGAGGCCTAAGCGTTTTGCATGACATTTCTCTCGTATCTCATCTGGACCAATCAGAAAACAGTATTCACCTACGCGTATGTATACGCGTATCGTATGTGAAATCGCTCAATGTAATGTATGTATCAATATGCGTGTATGTGTTTTACATAGTGTACAGTAAGCGTCCTACGTACGCCAAATTCATTACTAATCCACAAGCGCATTGCGCATAAGTTGTAAAATATTTAGTAATCTCAATTTTCATTCCTAAATTAGCTAGCCCCTTTGCATGTAGAGAGCAAACTGCTTTAATTAATTAAGCTTGAAGGCCTACTGCTGTGCACCGGTAGGCCTATATACTGTAAGCACACTACTTCACTTTCAATTTCACATACTGTTACAGCTACAACATCCTTATATATAATATATTTTTATTATAAGCGGTATGAATTTTAACATATGCGTATACCCGATACACTTGATGTGGTTCCGTCAATATTATTTGTAATCCATGACAACTATTCGCATAAATTAATTTGAAAAGTACATTATCTATGACTGGCAAGTATGTCGAGAGAACATAAGTATGAATTTAATTTTGTATTAACAAAGTTAAACATTTGCCTTGGCTTACAGTATGTATTCCCTTTCTTTCTATATAAACAATGTGTATGAAGTTCTCCAAACCGATCCTGTAGGCTTAGGCCTATCTCTACTCTACGCCTCTTCGCTTTGCACGTTCTTTACGAGAACTGTGTAGTGAAGCGTTCCAGAATTTGTGCGTACCGACGTATTGTACGGTAAATTGAGTAAACCAGGTCCTGGTGTACGTAGTCTATGGTAATAATTTATTTAATTTAAATAAATGTAAAAACTAAAAGGTTATGGGCACTTTCCATCGTTACGGAGTCACATTCATTCATACGCAATTTTCGAAATTAATTGGCATATTTAATTAATAACTTTACAATATAAATAACATTCACCTATGGTGGCTGATGGATTAATGGTACATCTTTACTTTGACTTATAAAAAAGAGTTTTATCTCATTTGATTCATAGGATATTGTAAATTACCGTTTTAAAAACCCGTTACGGACTCACATGCAAATGGACAAAGAAAAATTACCCAATTTTATTTTGACAAATTCTCTTGAAATGTTTAACGCCATACGTTATAACTTTCACAATGCGAGGTAGATACATCAAATTTTGTAAATTTGTAAGTTAATAATAGCAGAAACATATGGTGGTAAACCTCATTTATAGAGAAATTGTTCGTTACGGACTCACAGAAAAAAATGTTACGGACTCACACTTGAAATCGTTATGCACTCGTTATATTGTTTAGATAAAAAAAGCAACGACCAGTGAATGTTTATGGTGTTTATTCAATAAATTTATGTATTACTTATATACCTTTCACAATTTACCTTAAGTATCCGTAGGCCTAACGCTGTCCTTTAACGTTTCAGCTGCAATACAGAGCATAGAGACCTATTGGATGGTTTTGATTGGTTGTAAACCCAAAGGAAAATGATGTCAGTGCAATACACATGCGGGGTGTACTCCAAATTAAAACCTTATAAGTACTTTTCGTTACGGACTCACATAATTCTGTAGGCCAAATCTAAAATTTTTGAAACTTTGAATACACAATGCTACGCTGTCAATATTCAAATTGTTATCATCAATAGCTTCTAATAAATGTTGAATTTTCGGTTGGTGTAACCTGTCTTAATCAGACAATTTCAATGGTAGTAAGATTATGTCAAAAATGACATGGATTCATTTCTACAAATTTGAAACGTATTTTAAATTTGTAGAAATGAATCCATGTCATTTTTGACATAAAAAATGTCCTCATATTGAATAATGAAAAACCAGTTGTTACCCTCAAATATTAAAATTCCGTCACTTTTATTAAAAACGTCATTCTTTCTCGTCATTTTGATGCCAAAATGATGCTGATTAGATGACATTTTATTTTCGACGTAAGTGTTACATCAATGGTGGAATTGCCCTTATACTGTTTTAGCGCCGTCACCTAGTGGCGATTTAATGATGATAGACCATAGTACCAGTACCGTAGTCAGGTCTCCTCTGCCTATCGAACAAGAGGTAAAGAATAGTAAATCAAACTTTTATTATACATACGCGACGTACTGTATAGAAATCACCAAACGGCGGATTCTAACAGCGTAGCATACAACTTTAGTTCCGGTCACATTAGCATTACGTGCCAAAGTGAGACAAACTGAGTGTTTAGGCCTTTACGCTAAAGCAATGTTCTTACTATATTGTTATTTTAATTCATAGATTTAATGCAGGCAGATACAGTGGCATTTTAGATAATTTGTGTGATTAACTTCACATAACTATTAGCAGAAATTTATTTGAAAAATACATTATCTGTGACTCTTATGTAGGTGGAAAGAAGATACATATAATTTAATTACGTAATGCCAAAGTTAAATATTTAGCTCGGCTTACAATATATGTGATGGTTTGCTTTCTACATAAACTATTTTACCTGTGTAGTAAATGTATGATATTGTTGAGACCTATCCAAAAGTTTCCTTCGCTCGCACGTTCTTTATAAGAGTTGTGCAGTGAGTTAAGTATTTTTCGTACCGACGAATTCTTCGGTGAATAAAGTAAACCGGGGTTTAAAATATTCATGTTAATTATTTAGTTCAGATAGCCCGGTTCACATTGCACACATAAGCGGCACATAACACATACGTACAGTTAAGTACATAAACAAAATTTACGTAAGCACATAAACACGAAGCTTATGTATCAACTGATTCACACTGAACACATAAGTACATTAAGCACAATACATTTTTCGAATAATTAATTTATATACTGTGAAGCTGAAGATACTCTCGTATTTAACATTTTTGTGATAAATATAATTATCAAAATATCTATATTAAAAAGTCCTATAGGCCATATAATTATTTATTTATTAAAAAGAATGAAAAGATGAAAACTTTAAACAGCTAACACCAACGTCGCGTCACATCCTGTAATAGGCCTAGCGCACATTGTGTCTGTTATTAAAACAGAATAGCCTATAATAATTATAGGCTATTATTAAAACAACTGAAAAGAACTCATTTTCTCACGCAAAATTTTTCTAAGTCTTATGTACCCTACATAAGGTCTTATGTGCTTATGTTTTATGTATTATGTACTCAGTGTGAACACTCTTATGTACCCTTATGTGCTTATGTTTTATGTATTATGTACTCAGTGTGAACACTCTTATGTACCCTTATGTGCTTATGTTTTATGTATTATGTACTCAGTGTGAACACTCTTATGTACCGTTATGTGCTTATGTATTATGTGTGCAGTGTCAACCGGCCTTCGGTACTGTAGGTCTAATCTGTCCAGGAATGAGAAAGATATAGAAACCGGGTAAAAGGTTCAGTGTTCGTTGTGAAGTTACAGACTTACCTTTTGGAATCGTTCACAGAAATAGTAAGGACTTTGATATTTGAAAATAATACTAAATAGCACTCAGAATAATACCGTAATGCAAAGACTGCAAAATCTAGTCTATGAGAAAAGACCGTAAAATAGTCTTTTTGGAAAAAGACCTTAGGCCTACTGGTCTTTGTGAAAATACCTTTGGTCTTAGTGAAAGAAGACCGTAAAATACTGATTCAACCTTTCTCGCTTTACTTGGAAACTTTGGCGCTGACTCTAAGACTTTGTTACTGCCGAAAAAATCGGTGGAAGGAAAATATCGGTGGAAGAATTACGGGCAGTCACGAGGGCGGAAATAAGTGAAATGAAACTGCTTTTTCTACAGACACCTTTTTTAGATGTATAAAAGGTAAAAATTTCTGATTGGCTGGTTGTCCAGCTTAATTAATGTTTTTATTCCAAAATTGTAACATTACTCAACGCCGTTAGTATTAACAGCTAGTTGTTATTTAGCACTTTACAACTTTAAAGGACATTACAGCATTGTATTGGCCTGCACAATTAGTATTGTAGTGGGTGCTGTAATGTCCCATGTTTATGTAGTAAACAATGACGGCGAGCTGTAAAGTTACGGCGTCAATGGTTACCACGTTAACAATAGGTGGCAATTTGCCTGACAGCTAGATAGGCTTACTGCAATACCTACCAGTAGGCGGGGTATAGCTATTAATAACAAGTAGGGCCTAGCTATATTATTATAACATGGCTCCAAACACCACCATAAATATAAGCTAACTTATTTATAACATAATTTATGTCACTTTTACATTTATTTATACAGCAACTAATATAATTTGTGCAGTTTCTATCACCTATAATATATATACAATCATTTCGTAATGTGACAATTTTGGAATAAAACTACGTACATACTTGCATTGCAAAGTACTTTACACTTACAGTGTTCTGATCCTCGCGGCTTTATTTTCACTCACTCTCTAACGTTCGTTCGTGTAACAAAGCCACTCGGATCATCACACTGTAAAGTGCTACTTTAAGTAACATAAAATTAAAGACTACAGTAAAGTCTTTGGTCTTTGTTTTGTACAGAACGGGCAGTAAAGCCTTGTGTCTTGTGTCTTTGTTTTGTACAGAACGGGCAGTAAAGTCTTGTGTCTTTGTTTTGTACAGAACGGGCAGTAAAGTCTTGTGTCTTTGTTTTGTACAGAACGGGCAGTAAAGTCTTGGGTCTTTGTTTTGTACAGAACGGGCAGTAAAGTCTTGTGTCTTTGTTTTGTACAGAACGGGCAGTAAAGTCTTGTGTCTTTGTTTTGTACAGAACGGGCAGTAAAGTCTTGTGTCTTTGTTTTGTACAGAACGGGCAGTAAAGTCTTGTGTCTTTGTTTTGTGCAGAACGGGCAGTAAAGTCTTGTGTCTTTGTTTTGTACAGAACGGGCAGTAAAGTCTTGTGTCTTTGTTTTGTACAGAACGGGCAGTAAAGTCTTGCGTCTTTGTTTTGTACAGAACTGGCAGTAAAGTCTTGTGTCCTTGTTTTGTACAGAACTGGCAGTAAAGTCTTGTGTCTTTGTTTTGTACAGAACTGGCAGTAAAGTCTTGTGTCTTTGTTTTGTACAGAACGGGCAGTAAAGTCTTGGGTCTTTGTTTTGTACAGAACTGGCAGTAAAGTCTTGTGTCTTTGTTTTGTACAGAACGGGCAGTAAAGTCTTGTGTCTTTGTTTTGTACAGAACGGGCAGTCAAGTCTTGTGTCTTTGTTTTGTACAGAACGGGCAGTAAAGTCTTGTGTCTTTGTTTTGTACAGAACTGGCAGTAAAGTCTTGTGTCCTTGTTTTGTACAGAACGGGCAGTAAAGTCTTGTGTCTTTGTTTTGTATAGAACGGGCAGTAAAGTCTTGGGTCTTTGTTTTGTACAGAACGGGCAGTAAATTCTTGTCTTTGTTTTGTACAGAACGGGCAGTAAAGTCTTGTGTCTTTGTTTTGTACAGAACGGGCAGTAAAGTCTTGTGTCTTTGTTTTGTACAGAACGGGCAGTAAAGTCTTGGGTCTTTGTTTTGTACAGAACGGGCAGTAAATTCTTGTCTTTGTTTTGTACAGAACGGGCAGTAAAGTCTTGTGTCTTTGTTTTGTACAGAACTGGCAGTAAAGTCTTGTGTCCTTGTTTTGTACAGAACGGGCAGTAAAGTCTTGTGTCTTTGTTTTGTACAGAACGGGCAGTAAAGTCTTGGGTCTTTGTTTTGTACAGAACAGGCAGTAAATTCTTGTCTTTGTTTTGTACAGAACGGGCAGTAAAGTCTTGTGTCTTTGTTTTGTACAGAACTGGCAGTAAAGTCTTGTGTCCTTGTTTTGTACAGAACGGGCAGTAAAGTCTTGTGTCTTTGTTTTGTACAGAACGGGCAGTAAAGTCTTGGGTCTTTGTTTTGTACAGAACGGGCAGTAAATTCTTGTCTTTGTTTTGTACAGAACGGGCAGTAAAGTCTTGTGTCTTTGTTTTGTACAGAACGGGCAGTAAAGTCTTGTGTCGTTGTTTTGTACAGAACTGACAGTAAAGTCTTGTGTCGTTGTTTTGTACAGAACTGGCAGTAAAGTCTTGTGTCTTTGTTTTGTACAGAACTGGCAGTAAAGTCTTGTGTCTTTGTTTTGTACAGAACGGGCAGTAAAGTCTTGTGTCTTTGTTTTGTACAGAACTGGCAGTAAAGTCTTGTGTCTTTGTTTTGTACAGAACGGGCAGTAAAGTCTTGTGTCTTTGTTTTGTACAGAACTGGCAGTAAAGTCTTGTATCTTTGTTTTGTACAGAACTGGCAGTAAAGTCTTTGGTCTTTGTTTTGTACAGAACTGGCAGTAAAGTCTTTGGTCTTTGTTTTGTACAGAACTGGCAGTGTAAAGTCTTGTGTCTTTGTTTTGTACAGAACTGGCAGTAAAGTCTTGTGTCCTTGTTTTGTACAGAACGGGCAGTAAAGTCTTGTGTCTTTGTTTTGTACAGAACGGGCAGTAAAGTCTTGGGTCTTTGTTTTGTACAGAACTGGCAGTAAAGTCTTGTGTCTTTGTTTTGTACAGAACGGGCAGTAAAGTCTTGTCTTTGTTTTGTACAGAACGGGCAGTAAAGTCTTGTGTCTTTGTTTTGTACAGAACGGGCAGTAAAGTCTTGTGTCTTTGTTTTGTACAGAACGGGCAGTAAAGTCTTGGGTCTTTGTTTTGTACAGAACTGGAGGGAAAATCTTGTGTCTTTGTTTTGTACAGAACGGGCAGTAAAGTCTTGTGTCTTTGTTTTGTACAGAACTGGCAGTAAAGTCTTGTGTCTTTGTTTTGTACAGAACGGGCAGTAAAGTCTTGTGTCTTTGTTTTGTATAGAACTGGCAGTAAAGTCTTGTGTCTTTGTTTTGTACAGAACTGGCAGTAAAGTCTTTGGTCTTTGTTTTGTACAGAACTGGCAGTAAAGTCTTTGGTCTTTGTTTTGTACAGAACTGGCAGTGTAAAGTCTTGTGTCTTTGTTTTGTACAGAACTGGCAGTAAAGTCTTGTGTCCTTGTTTCGTACAGAACGGGCAGTAAAGTCTTGTGTCTTTGTTTTGTACAGAACGGGCAGTAAAGTCTTGGGTCTTTGTTTTGTACAGAACTGGCAGTAAAGTCTTGTGTCTTTGTTTTATACAGAATGGGCAGTAAAGTCTTGTGTCTTTGTTTTGTACAGAACTGGCAGTAAAGTCTTGTGTCTTTGTTTTGTACAGAACTGGCAGTAAAGTCTTGTGTCCTTGTTTTGTACAGAACGGGCAGTAAAGTCTTGTGTCTTTGTTTTGTACAGAACTGGCAGTAAAGTCTTGTGTCTTTGTTTTGTACAGAACGGGCAGTAAAGTCTTGTGTCTTTGTTTTGTACTCACCTTACTATAAACCTCTTGTATTAACTGAACCCGAGGAAGTGGGTATCGATTTAAATTGATAGCCGCGATCTATTTTCTACAAAACTCGACTACACATAAATAACATAGTGTTGAATTTATTAATCATCTCTTAAAAAAACACTACAATATGGATCTATCAAGCAATGACATTAAAATGATAAAACTTCATGAGCATCAAAAATAGTAAACACAATGATAACTACAGTTAGTATGATCTCAAGAAGAGAATATTATACAATTACAGTATAGCCAACACTGAAGAATAAACGTGAAAAAATATAATGAATATGAAAAATTGTAATAAACTAACTTCTGATTATTAAAAATATTTTAAAAATGGCATTACATTAAAAGATATAATTTTTGTATTTTACAATAAATGGCTGAATACATGCAACGCAGTAAATAATAATTACGAACGTTGATAATTACATGAGGATATACTGTTAGACCTGCTTATTATTATTGAATATTTAGCACGGATGCAATACATATTGTTTCGACAGTTTTCGATTGTTTTTGGAATTCGCTCCCATGTTCTATAAATAACAGCTGTTTAGTGAAGCTATTTTTGTGTACCGACCTTGTGCGGTGCATTAATATTCGTAATAATCTAGTTCACATTATCAGCCAATCACTGGCAGATATTTTGGTTACAACTCCAGAGTCTAGCATATTGGAACAGCACATAGTTAACATTGTGGAGAATTTATATTCGTATCTAAATAAAACACTAATTATGGGTCTAGTAATGACATTCAAATGATAACAAAATTGTAAACACATTGATACTGGAACGGGTAAATATAGGATTAGGGGTGTGCCGGATATCCGGCCGGATTTTGAGAAAAAAATCCGGCGCGGTAAAAAATTATTTCAATTTTTTGGCCGGATTTCCATTTCAGTCTTTTAAATTCAATCAAATTTACACATAAACAAATACAATGCAATGCAATACAATATTTTCATAGTCTGTATAATAAAGTCTAATAAAGCAAGCCATAATTTTATGACTATCTACTTGCTGAGCTGACTGACTACTTTTTGCCAAGAATATTTGTATTTGATTGGCTCACTAGCATTTAATATAATAGTACACTTATGCTCATATACAGTACTAATCATAAATAGTCAATAATTATTATATTGTCCCAGCGCAGCTCGCAAGAGTTGATGTTAGGTCTTGGTATTGTTATACATTTAGATAAGCTTAACGCCGTGAATGACCAGTTTATATATTCGACAGGCAATTTAGAAACTTTAGCATTTCCAATTTAACTCAGAGAGTATAAAAAAACTACAGCTAATATTACTCCGTTCTATTTTTCAATTTGCACTTTATTTCATTTCATTTTCATATTTAACATTGAAAAATATAAAATCAATCCATTATATCAAATTATGAAATATAAAATCGGCGTAGGTTATGGTGCAAATCATTATGGTGATATATAAAAAAATCCGGCTTTTTATTACAAATCGAAATCCGGCTCCGGCCTGGTCGGTTTGAAAATTGTCAATCCGGCACATCCCTATATAGGATGCGTTCAGGGTGACATAATACAATTATGAATACAAATACATGCAAAGGAGTAAATAACATTACAAACAATAACAACTGAATAGAGTAACTACAGCGTTTTTTTCACAATTTATTGGCTTTCTTGTAAATGGGGAAAATACCAGAAAAATTATGATTCGAAGTTTATGAACAACAAGATATCCAACCAGTTTCAATAATAATTGAAACTGCTGAAAAACTGCAACATTATTATTAATAATCCTTTAGTATATGTTCCGTTCGGTAGATTAAAACCTGCGGTTTATTGAGTTTAACTTGCGCCGCCGCTGAGTAACGAATTGATTTGGCATAACGTAGATTTTTTTTATTATTTAGTTGAATTCTTTATAAGTAATATAACAACTCGGATAGCGTATCCGAGGGTTGAACATGCAAGGATTGCCCGACAAGGTAGGCCAACTTGTGGGCATAACGCACGGGCGCGGGCACGGCAACGGTGCCGGCCCAGTTGTAATACAGATGGGTGAGTTTGTGGGTAAGAATTTGGTACTGATAGAGTGTCAGTGATCGGGACGCACCGTCGAGCATAACGATGTAGTGGACTGGCCTCATGGTAGCGTGGCGAGGCGCCTGGGAGATAAGGTAGAAGTCGGAGATCTGGTCAGGATCGGTTACCATGGTATCAACGACCATACCGGCTGGCGGGTTACAAGTCCCGGTTTCATTGACCTCAAAGAATCGCGATCCGATTCGTTTATTAACGAGTATAAACGAGACATCGGGTTTATACTCAGGACCTCCCACAGCTGCTACTCCGCGTAGAACGGGGTCTATCTCGTATTCTCTCACTTGCCGCTGTTGTCCGTAGCTGATACCATCTCGATAGAATATTATTCGAGCTGGGAGGACCCCGTTATTGTCTCGGTACACCTTCAAGGCGCTCTCCGTGTGCGATCTCAACGCTACGACTATGTCGTCGCGTTCTCTCTGGAAAGCGCACCTACTGTACCACCTCGTGAACGCGGCGTTCGTATTGGCTACAACCGCCCCCACCGATCGCCCAATCATACTGGTATCGTGGTACGAATCGTACCCGAGGACCATCAAGCCAGACATCCACGGCGGAATGCCTACTCCCCAAGCCTCCCCACCCAGTTTACTGTTAATTTGTATGCCAATATTCGTGGCCGCAGATTTTGCCTTGGTGGGGTTCCGAAAGTATTTAGCTAAAATGCATTGAGAAGGTATTGGTTTGTCCACTGTGGTGATCTTCTTAATCGCATCGTATCTGTAAATAAAATAAATTGAAAGTGAAAATAATTATTTATTAATTACGAAAAAGTTATAATTTTTTTCACTGTTCTTGAGGCCAAGGTTTTTTTGGGAATTTTTTTGGCGGTGTCGTTGCCATTGACTAAAATCTCTATAGATATTTATAGCTATTTCAATATTTATTTAATAATACTGCAACGTCTGTCAAAAATCCATTGGGCTTTCAATTAATTGTCCCAAATTAATAACGAATCTGTCTAGTAATAGGCCAGGGTAGTTCTTGTCAAGAGTTGAGTCGTTCAAAAGAGGTTATAAAAAGAAGTGGTTATGTATATATATATATGTATATGTATAACCATCTAACATCTCAAAAACTCAAGCAGGTACGCAAACATTTTAATAACAAACTCTACATTAATTTTGGGCACAAGACTGTATATTTTTTGTGGCGTTTCGATCACGGGGTCAGTGAAAAATAGCGGTTTTGAAAATTTAAAGTCGAATTTCACCGATTTCAACTCGTCGAGTATGCACCAACTTTTTTATTTGAGATATTCAGTCACCTAGCAACATATTTGAGCCTCAGAATCTTTTCAAATATCGCCAATCTCGCACAGAACGTCGCCAAAATTTGTTAGTCCGGCAAAAAAACGCACAAATTCGTCTAAAAGAGTAAATTATTGGTTGCAGAATAAATGATTCTACTCTAACTAGAAAACTAGAAAAGCCAGCAAGCTGGCTATAAGGAGACCGTCCATAGACAAACGTAGTGTAGTTGGGTCCCTCATCATTCATTATCATCAACCTATAAACCATTTAAACGGCCCAGTGCTTACAATTCAATCAGCCTGCCTCCCACCTAACATTACACGAAGTGGGGACTTCGCGCAGCACGAAGTTGGCGGAGCCTTAGCGAATTGACACTGTTAGGGGGTGGGTCAATTTATGCAAATAGTTGTCGTTGTCACGTTGGCCCTCTAGCGGCAGACTGGAGAACTGCAGATGGATTCGCCTCCTTTGAAAGTCACAGCTAATGGTCTAATACATATCTGCCAAGTTTCAGCTTAAACGGATTAAAAGCAAAGAAATGGGAGGGCATTTAATGTTTAGACATGTGGCCCTCTAGCGGGAGACCATTGCACTGATGGTGTCAGAAAGTCTCTCAAAAATCTCAACTTTTGCTCATATTGATACCTACAAATTTTCAACTTGGCAGCTTTAAATCCGACAAAGTTATTAGCATGTCAAAATCGTAACGACGACGACGACGACGACAACGACGACGACGACGACGACGACAACGACGACGACGACGACGACAACTATTTGCATAAATTGACCCACCCCCTAACAGTGTCAATTCGCTAAGGCTCCGCCAACTTCGTGGCTCGCCCCACAGTGAGTACAGGGTTTTATTTCAAAATGTACACTGTGAAAAGTTTCTATAATCACCAAATGCAAAATCTCTGTAAAATGTAAAATCTCCAATAAACTAGAAAGCCAGCAAGAGGGCTTTCTAGTTTATTGGAGATTTTACAACGCAATTACAATTCATTGTTTGGTAACCACAACTTAATTTGCAATTAATTGATTGATTTTGATAATATTTAAAAAATGTGGTATCGAATACTGACACCAAAGTTGCAATAACTTTTGGGTGTTTGTGTGCGAACCTGTTCTACTTCGATGCTCTTTCAACACATTCCACCGAAAATATTTAACTTTATTTTTTTACCGGGAGAAAGTAAAATAAATACAATTCTATGGGTTCTATGGGTTACTTTTTGGGTTACTCCTTTTTCCTCCCGATTTTTGGGTATATTTGAGCGAAAAAGTAACAATTTTTCATGGAATACATGGAACATGGAATAAACTAATTTTTATCAGATTAATTACTTCATATTATACTTAATCTGCTAGTTCTTGGCAATGGACGGACATGGATGGGCGTGAATAGTACAGTAGTAACAACATTATAGGAAATAGTGATAAACACTGTCACATGGGGTAATTTGAATATACAGAATACACTCTATATTAATAATTTAACATTTTAATGTTTGCAAAAATACCACATGGGAAAAAAGTGAAACTTTTCCACTTTTAGAGGTAATTTATTGACATCACCATCGAGGTTAATAAAGAGTCGAGTGAATCGGACCAGGTATAGGAACTGATAAACTTACATTACTCACTCACCTATCTTTACGTTGATTGGATAATAAACTTACATTACTCACTCACCTATCTTTACGTTGATTGGATAATAAACTTACATTACTCACTCACCTATCTTTACGTTGATTGGATAATAAACTTACATTACTCACTCACCTATCTTTACGTTGATTGGATAATAAACTTACATTACTCACTCACCTATCTTTACGTTGATTGGATAATAAACTTACATTACTCACTCACCTATCTTTACGTTGATTGGATAATAAACTTACATTACTCACTCACCTATCTTTACGTTGATTGGATAATAAACTTACATTACTCACTCACCTATCTTTACGTTGATTGGATAATAAACTTACATTACTCACTCACCTATCTTTACGTTGATTGGATAATAAACTTACATTACTCACTCACCTATCTTTACGTTGATTGGATAATAAACTTACATTACTCACTCACCTATCTTTACGTTGATTGGATAATAAACTTACATTACTCACTCACCTATCTTTACGTTAATTGGATAATAAACTTACATTACTCACTCACCTATCTTTACGTTGATTGGATAATAAACTTACATTACTCACTCACCTATCTTTACGTTGATTGGATAATAAACTTACATTACTCACTCACCTATCTTTACGTTGATTGGATAATAAACTTACATTACTCACTCACCTATCTTTACGTTGATTGGATAATAAACTTACATTACTCACTCACCTATCTTTACGTTGATTGGATAATAAACTTACATTACTCACTCACCTATCTTTACGTTGATTGGATAATAAACTTACATTACTCACTCACCTATCTTTACGTTAATTGGATAATAAACTTACATTACTCACTCACCTATCTTTACGTTGATTGGATAATAAACTTACATTACTCACTCACCTATCTTTACGTTGATTGGATAATAAACTTACATTACTCACTCACCTATCTTTACGTTGATTGGATAATAAACTTACATTACTCACTCACCTATCTTTACGTTGATTGGATAATAAACTTACATTACTCACTCACCTATCTTTACGTTAATTGGATAATAAACTTACATTACTCACTCACCTATCTTTACGTTGATTGGATAATAAACTTACATTACTCACTCACCTATCTTTACGTTGATTGGATAATAAACTTACATTACTCACTCACCTATCTTTACGTTGATTGGATAATAAACTTACATTACTCACTAACCTATCTTTACGTTGATTGGATAATAAACTTACATTACTCACTCACCTATCTTTACGTTGATTGGATAATAAACATACATTACTCACTCACCTATCTTTACGTTAATTGGATAATAAACTTACATTACTCACTCACCTATCTTTACGTTGATTGGATAATAAACATACATTACTCACTCACCTATCTTTACGTTAATTGGATAATAAACTTACATTACTCACTCACCTATCTTTACGTTGATTGGATAATAAACTTACATTACTCACTCACCTATCTTTACGTTGATTGGATAATAAACTTACATTACTCACTCACCTATCTTTACGTTGATTGGATAATAAACTTACATTACTCACTCACCTATCTTTACGTTGATTGGATAATAAACTTACATTACTCACTCACCTATCTTTACGTTGATTGGATAATAAACTTACATTACTCACTCACCTATCTTTACGTTGATTGGATAATAAACTTACATTACTCACTCACCTATCTTTACGTTGATTGGATAATAAACTTACATTACTCACTCACCTATCTTTTCGTTGATTTGATAATAAAGAAACTATCAACTGCGGCATCGCCATGTTGGGGTTGTCGATAAAGTCTTTGATGGACCTTACGTAGGACACAGCGTCATCTCTAGGCACGAATAGGCGGTGTGGAGGGCTTACGGGAATACCCATATTCTTATTAACCTAAAAGGTAAATAAAGATTTAACATCAAAACTGCAAAAATTTAACAGATTAGCCATAAAGAGAGAAGGTACAGGTACTCAGCTATGTCAATTTATATGGGCTTCCAAAAATCCGATACTTTCGGTACTTCTTTACGGCCCATACTTTCTGCTATAAACACAACTAACTTACAACCACTCGAAATAACTACTTACACCTGCCGCCTCCAGCCCTTACACGCTCACAGACACATTCTCCTTCACTGACGCGCTATCTAAACTCAGATTTAACAAGAAAATGCAAATATTGAATTTATGCTTCAAATGTTGAAAGGGAATGATCTATTGAGCCTCAGATTTATCATATGTAATATGGTATATATCGCATTATGGGGTACTTTGTGAGAGCACAAAGGCGCGTTTTGGAAAATAATATGACATAACTTTATTTGGAAAATATTCCATTTTTTTCGTGAAAATAAAAACCAAAGACCAGGTCGGTGAATTTTGTTTAAAATCAATAAAACAACCTTTGCGATTGAATTAAACCGGATGCAGACAACCAACGGATTGGATTTCTGCAACAACAATGATTGTGTGATTAGTGCTGGTATGATTAATAATAATAATAATATTGGTTATTTATATAGCGCTTTTCTACGCTCAGCATACTCAAAGCGCTTTTATTATCATTACCCCAGCAAAGCTAGGTTCCCATTATACCGCTGGGTTGGCGTAGGCACTAATGTCTAAAGTGTCTTGCCTAGGGACACAACAATGCGAAATTTCTACAGCCTTTAGTCGGATTCGAACCTGCGCCACCAAACACTATTGTGTAAGTAGTTCAGGCGCCGTATCCACTCGGACACTGCGACAGTATTAGCGCTGGTGTCCTCCGCCTGTGTAACCCAGGAAACACCCCCGAATAGCATTACTCTAGAGTTCTTAAGAGCGACTTACCTCCTGGAGGCAACGGACAAACATTTCCCCCCTCCGTGGCCAACTTCAGGGGGGTATAAGAGCAACCAGTTACTCAACGGGATCGGCTTTGGTTACCGGTCGCAGACGGAGGTACTTGCTCCATTCCTTATCGTCAGTCCATTCGAGGAAACTCGAGTTCCCACGACCATCCGGAACACAAGAACCCACTACTTCCGATGTCAGCTGACGTCCCTTCACCTCCACCAACGAGGTCCCAATGGTGCAATTCCATCGACTTAGCAATGATGCATTAACGGGTTGTCTAAAAAAATATATTATTTAATAATAATAATTGACGGAACGTCATTGCTACTGCATTGCTCGAAGCTTATTACACCATAAATTACGATCCGAAAATAATGCACCGGTATATCGTAATGCATTGAGTACCTCAGACTTTCTTCACCAACCAACAGATTTCTATTTATTGTGAAACCATTATTGTCAAAATCATGCTAAAATTTAGAGCAATATCCGTAGTATTCTATGGTTATTAATGGTATAATTACACCATATCATGGTTGTTTACGTACCTCTTTACGTTATCAACGATCTCCTCGAGTTTTACTTCTAACTGCCGGGGGTTTAGCTGTGTATGTGCAGATATTTCCTTCCGGGTGGTGAAGTCTCGTCTCATTGTATCAGATGATCCCGTTAAATAACATAGCTGTGGTATTAAGTATATGTCGTAAGTTTGTCCTCCACGAATCCTGGGCTTAACCAGTAGTAAACCAGGAAAGGCACACTCATTTAGTTCAATATTGTAAGTGGTTTTGTAATATTCCCTAAACGTGATTTCCTTTCCATCCTTTATGAAGGTCGAGTTGATATCTTTCTCGAAATCTATATCCCCAATCTGGTAGAATCTAAATTTTTTGGTACCTGCAAAAGGAATAACAACATTGTAATATTTGTATATATTATTATAGACAACTATAACTTAATTCAATGACTTATTGATTTGGCCCCTACAAATCTTGATAGTTTCCACCTGCCTCCTCCTTACTGGGTGAGAATCCGAAAGGCCACCACCAACCTCGATACCCTTAGATCCTGGTTTATACAGTTTTATTTGCACGACACGCGCACGGGCACTTGTAGAGGCTGTATACACCCTCGAACACAATTGGATATTCCCTCTGTTTGATGCCACTCTACTCGGTGCTGGACGGTGAGTAAAACAATGTCTTCCTCTGTGGAGCCTATAGTGATGTGATGTCCCCGAAGATGGTGCGAACATAGTCTTTTAGTAGTGCTGAGTACATAGTCGCAATAACTCATCAGTGGTTCGTACAAACCCGCACGAGCTTGCGGATACTGTTATATATCTTCAGATTGTGTTACATATTTGGAATCATTGCATATCCAGCTTTCTAACAGTACCAACAAATCACTATAAGGTTAAAGAATGCCAGCAGCACGACTGGTGCAATGTCGACCCACGGAGGAGGAGGGAGATGAAACTACAGTATCTATGTTTCAAATTTCAAGCAATCTCATTAAGATTTGTACTAAAAATTGGAGGGGCGGTGAAAGGGTCCAGTCACTAAGACCAATCAATAAGCGATAGTTTATGAAGCTCAAGAAACTTATTTATACCAAAAAATCATATTCTAGAAGTCAAGGGATAGTTTCAATATTTCACAAAAACAATTAAAATTGTAATATTTTTTTTAATTTAAGAAATTTTTTGAATAAATATTCAAATTTTCAAATTAAATTACGAACTCCAAATCGTAATCTAACAATTTAGAATACAGTTCGAGTTCACGTACATATTTAAA